>WAAF01011099.1:1425-19543 GCA_013400475.1 Tricholaema leucomelas | reverse complement strand
CCCACTAGAGCAGCTCGCCCAAGGCCTCATCCAGCCTGACCTTAAACGCCTCCAGGGAGGAAGCATCCACAACCTCCCTGGGCAACCCATTCCACTGCCTTACCACCCTCACTGTAAAGAACTTCCTCCTAACATCCAGTCTAAATTTCCCCTCTTCCAGCTTAAACCCATTCCCCCTCGTCCTAACATTACTAGACCGTGTAAATAGTCCCTCCCCAGCTTTCCTGTAGGCTGCCTTCAAATACTGGAAGGCTAACTGGCATTTAAATATGGCAGAATCTAGAGCTCTAAACCTGCCACAGAAATGTTCGTAAAGAAGAATCTTTACATTTGCTTGTCTAAAAATCCATAATCAAATCAATAACTGGACTGAGCTTCAGCTTGATTCAGTCTTTGTTGATTAACTGAAATTACCATAGCATTGCAAAGAAATCCAAATGCTGAAAACTTAGTATTTTGTTCTACTGTTTTAAGTCTGTTGCAATGGCTCTTGCCAGAATCAAAGAATATTACCACTAGTGATGATAAAGTAGACTTCACTGCCAGTGAGAGACTGAACGATGACTCATGCCTTTTCCTTTTTTGAGCTTGGAATACATCATGTGGGGAGGAACTGAGATAGAACGAGTCAGGAAATCACATATATTAGGAAGAAAGGTATTAGCTGGTTGGTTTTTTTTTTGAGCCTCTGGAGCTGATGAAGCAAATATTTATTATTCATGACAATGCTGCAATGAAAGCAGACAGCAATAAAATGTGTGATTAATAGACCGTTCTTTAAGATTGCCAAAATGAATAAATAGATAATGCTAAGGTAGTATTCCCATTTTAACATATGTATTAAATATTATTGGAAATTAATTTTGCTTTGTCTCTGCCTAGATTGCATCTCAAATAATAAAACAGCCCTCAGCTTGAGCTCCCACCTCAAGTTTTCATATTTCTATGCCTGCACTTCAGCACCGCAATACTAATATTGCTTAATACTAAGCTTTGTGTAATTGATCTCAGCCCACTTATTCCTATTGATCAGAGTGAATAGGATTTCAATTGTGTTCACGATAGCTGCATTCCCTCCTCTTTGAGGATTTCATGCATGTTTGTGTGATATAACAGCTGCATTATGCAAGCATACTGCAGTTCTACAAGCATTGTCATGGATGGATCATAATGGGTTTGCATCTTTTGTGACATAAAACTAGTAGGGAGAAACATAACAAGAGTAGTCATTGTGAGCAACTGCTGTGCTCTTCTGGAAACAAATAGCAGGAAACACCATGGTTTCTTACTCATCCATGTTACAGTACTGCTATAAATCACTGCAGTGATTGGGATAATTGCTGGTATGCATGTTGGCCCAAACCTGCTCCATTATAAGACCCTGAGATTTCAAGTCACCCACCGTTTCTTGGAAGATGAAGGTGATTGTGCTGATAACTCAGAAAAGGTATTCTTCCCTGCTTGATCTGGGAGCTGGACCTGCACATGATAATTGCACATAAGAATCCGCATGTGAAATTCTTGTTACTTTTTTAATATGCTAAAATTGTCTGGGTTTAACAGCTATAAGGTAATAACTGCTTTTTTACAACTCTATCACAGCTAGTGTGCTGTAGGACACAACAGTATTATACTGTCTTGTATAGGAAGACATTTTCAGGATGAAAGTAAAAATGTGCTAAAGAATAATCTTTGTAAAAGACTTTTCTTCCCCATAGCAAGTTGGAAAGTGTCATATATAAAGGCCTTTTTTAAGGGGAACATCAGTGCCTACAAAATAAGGGAGTTAAGTGTACATAGAGAAGACCATTCTGAAAAACAAATTTCAAATCTTTTTGTACTCTTCCTCATTACAGTTGGACTGTCCCTGGAAATACAGTATTCAGTTCTCACTGACTACTCAAAGAAATATTCCATGCAGATACCAACTTTACTTTTCCACATTCATGCCCGTTTTCACATATTACAGATGAAGCTATGTCTTAAAAAGCTTGACCATTATTCATTCTTCTTTGTTCCTGCCTTGAGCTCTGTGGTGAAGGGTTGGACTTGATGATCTGTGAGGTCTCTTCCAACCCTAATGATACTATGATACTATGATACTCAACAGAAGATGATGATCACTTCTAGCAGTGGAATGAAGTGAGGTACCTTTAAGACAACACAACTTGAAAGTCCAGAGAAAGATTCTAACGTACTGTGCAGCCAACATTTCTGCGGATGCATTATTGCTAGAAACAAAAGTAGCATGAATTATTTACCTAGAAATATTAAACTGGCTTCAGAACATTGCTGGAAATGGAGGGAATTATGAGCCTTGTGAATCATTCATGAAGCTTTATTTAACACAGACTTCTTTTTGTGTTCACAGACAAGTGAATTGTATTTTATAACTTCAAGGGTGTTTGTATGTGTGTTCCCTTCTGCTCATAATGTAGATGTAGTTCTTTCAGTGCCTTCTAAGGAAGCTCTGAGCAGTAAAGTTATCATTTTGTGTTGACTGCTGTGTACCTGTTTGTTTTTTTTTACAAGTAAGGAGATATGGAAAAAGAGGCAAAGTGTTGTAGTGTAGGAAGAGGAGATGACAGAACAAGAGGACAGTCTCCAGCTGTGCTGGAGAAGGTTCAGGCTGGATGTTAGGAAAAAATTCTTCACATAAAGAGTGATTTGCCATTGGAATGGACTGCCTGGGGAAGTGGTGGACTCACTGTCCCTGGAAGTGTTTAAAAAAAAGACTGAATGTGGCACTTAGTGCAATGGTTTATTTGATTAGATGATGTTTGGTAATAGGTTGGCCTTGATGATCTCGAAGGTCTTTTCCAACCTACTTAATTCTGTGATTCTGTGATGTGTTTGATCATGTACTTTGTCTCCCTTTTGTGGATATTTGAAGCTATGTTACCTCAGTAACTTAACCCATGGATAGTATGATACTTAGCTACTTAGATTTGCTCAGCAGCTGCCACAAGTAGATGATTGCCTTCTCTGCTCCCTTTTCACAGTTCTAAAATCAAGTTGCTATTTATGAATAAGGATTTTATTAAGCAGACCATGAAAACCTATGTCATCTCCTTCAGTGACAATGAAAAACGTTATGTCAACAGTCTTTCCTTTATCACACTGTTCCCAGAGGTTATCCCAAACAGGGATGTCAGCCTGGACCATAAAGTCTTAGCACTAGCAAAATGCTTTTTCCTTGTAAATGACACGTCCTAGGCCTTCTTAGAACATGAAGTGATGAAGCTTGATCTATGTGGGTCAAGAACTGAGGACAGACTGAAAAAGTTGGGGCTGTTCAGTTTGGAGAAGAGGTGGCTCCAAGGTGACCTCATTTTGGCCTTCCAGTATCTGAAGGGGGCCTACAAAAAAGCTGTGGAGAGACTTTTTAGGCTGTCAGGTAGCAACAGGACTAGGGGGAATGGAGTGAAGCTGGAAATGCGTAGGTTCAGACTGAATGTGAGGAGGAAGTTCTTCAGCATGAGAGTAGTGAGAGCCTGGAATGGGTTGCCCAGGGAGGTAGTTGGGGCCCCATCCCTGGAGGTCTTTAAGGCCAGGCTGGATGAGGCTGTGGCCAGCCTGATCTAGAGTGGGGTGTCCCTGCCCATGGCAGGGGGGTTCGAACTAAATGATCCATGTGATCCCTTCCAACCCTGACTGATTCTATGATTCTGTGTCTCCAAATGAGAATAAAAAATGTCTTTCCATTAATTTGCACACAATCTAGAGTCATTTTTTTTAGCCACATTCACACCACAAGGGTTAAATGCATGTAGACATTTGATCTAGTGGCATGAAAAACATTGCATGCTAGTCCTCAGTCATTAAGATGAAAAAAATGCAAACCAAACACTCCTAAAGTGCCCTAATGTTTACTTGTTTATCAGATCTTATTAGAAATACTGTATAATGTGGCCAGGTGGTTGTTATAACACATGTGAATATCTGCACTGTTAACATTTGGAGACACATCAGTTAGTGTTAACTTGATGAAGTTCAAATGTGACCGTCTAATAATCTGTTTGGGCCTTTTAAAGTCTTTAATAGTTTCAAAATCTGAAGCTTGCATTGATGTACAAACAAAAGGAAAGGCAATGAGTTGCTTTGGAACCCTAATGCAAACACTTGGTTCTTGATGTGGCATCACTTATCAGTGGGACCTTTCCTTTAAATTAGTGTGTGATGGATTATGCAAAATTAATAATCTCTGTTAATTTTGATATCCAGTTGAAGATTTTTAATAACTATAAAAACTCTTTATTAACATTAGAAGTCACCAGAAAACTTATTCACAGGGTTCAAAAATACATAGTTTGGAAATTTATACATGCAGGGAATGGGCAAAACTAGAACACTTATTTTTTTAAAGTGGCAAATGCAAGAATTATACTGGAAGAGAAGATTCTTGAAATTAATTATGCCACTTCTCCACTAGAGGACACAGGAAGCGCTTTTCTGCTTATGGCAGAAGGCAATTGGTGAATTAGAAGAGGCTTTAAGTATTTACTCACAAAATATTAGCAGACATTACCCAAAGCACATGGAGGGTTTGCTGTTGGTGGCCTCAAAGCTGTTAGAGGATTTGGAGTTTCCCAGCCTCTTTTCTCAAGAAGCTGGGAGTCTATAGCATAGTCTCTGACCTGGTTTCTCTTGATCCCTGATTCAGCAGAAGCCTTGCAGAGGAGCAGGCAGGATGCAGTGCGATGTGCCGTCTTGGTGTAATGTCACGCTGGCTATGCAGGCGGATTGCATGCAGGCATTTAGAGCCTGTTCCTGGTAAACTCGAGACAGTAGAGTTTCCAGGCAGTTACAGGATGCAATGAAGCAGCAGCAGCAGCAGCAGCAGCAGCAGCAGCAGTAGCAGCAGCAGCAGCAGCAGTAGCAGCACACTGTGGTACCTGCTCATCCCTTTTTATCAATACCGGCCCAAGACTAATGGGCCTTTGGACATAGATTAGCCAATCAGAATGGCACTTTACCAAGCTTGACCATATTAGGTGAGGCCAGGCCTTTTATTTTCCTTTCCTGCAGTTGCTTCCCCTAGCACAGAAGGAGGGGGAGTAAGGGAACATGTCTGGACAAGCCAGAGTACTTAGATTCAATGGCTCCAGGTCCTTTGTCCTCTTTGCTGCAGTTGCTTCTCCCCACAGCAGAAGGAGGGAGAGCAGAAAAACAAGCCTGGACAAGCCAGTGCATGGATAAGCCCATTTTTGGCTTATCAGGCCTACCACGACACAGTGCTCCCTCCATGAATGCTGTTTGTTAGGATATGTGTCAGCAGGTGTAGGGACTTTGGCTTTTGTTACTACAGAGGTGAAAGTGGGGGCCCATGAGACTGAATCAAAGCTCACCAAGGTCTCTGAAAGTACTTCTGAAGTTTGTGCTTTGGCACCATGACTTCCAAAGATACCACCAATGCTTGCTTGTGAACCTGTAAGGTCTACAGACTAGGATAGTGTGGGAATCCAATGTAAGAGAAAAAAATAATGAGCACTTGACCTTCATTCCCACAGCTTCAGGATGCCTCCTATGGAGGAGGAGAGATAGTGGGCTGCTAGCCCTGGAGAAAAGCAAGACGTGATGTATCTTAAAGACTGGGCTGTGCTTGCCTAAATTATGTTAGTGTGTTGTTTGTATGGTGGGATAAAAGGAGTCACTGTGAGGGTGACAGGGGCAGGGCTTTTGGTCTTTTGCTTTTGGTCCTCTGTCCTGTACGGGTCTTACACTTTCACTGGCCTGGAATAAAAAACACCTACTTCAATCCAAACTGTTGTTGCATTTGTCAGATTCCTGGCAGCAACAGGTGGTGGAGAATGTGGGCAAAGGCAGAACGAAGCAGTGAGAGGATAGTATCCTATCTCATAATGCTTGTTGAACTACCATTATGAATCAAAATAAGATGCCAGTTCATTTACATGAATAGTGGCCTTTCTGTCACACTCTTCTGAAGAAAAGGTGGTAATATAACAAAACAAAAAGGAAGTAAGCATAGCTGAATTTGAGGAAAAGCTAGAAATACCAAACCAGCTCAACTTACAGTGACAGTCCTCCTCTCTGATCAAAAAAGAGGCTGTGACTGTTAGTCACCATGAGAGGCAGAGGTAGCATAGATCACAGTGACATCCTGAGTCTTGTTTGTGCACCTACGGTATGTATGAAAAAGAAGTGTGCTGAAAAAAACCCCACTTGAATCTATTTACAGGCAGTTGAATTTCACAAGAGCTCATCCTGTGAGCGACACGTGGGCCAGCAGATGTGATTGCACAGTGTTTCTTTACATTCCATTTTCTTTTAAAAGCTCTGGCTGTAAGATAGATGTCTCAGCAATATTGCTCTTTCCAAATACACATTTAATACAAAACCATGCAACAACCAACATCTGCTGGTGGTTTTCAGATGATTTACCTGTTTGTAGCACAAATCTGATTTAATCTAACTCCTTGGTGCCACAAATTGCACACTTGGAAAGAAAATTTCAGCTGATGAATAAGGTGGATTTTTCTGATGGACAGTTTTTCTGTATTTTTTGGCCGAGAATTTTTTACACCGTGTCAGGAGAAGTCAATTAATTTGGTTTATCTTTATAGGAAGATGAGAGCAGAAGTGACCTGTAGTGCCTGCGTCCTAGGGAGAGAATGGAAAGAATCTAAACAGTAATTAATTTCTACTGATAGCCTTAATTTTTTTGAGCTCCCATGAGGACCCTCAGCAGGAGTGAGAAAAGAGTTGTTTTTCATTCTCTGCTGCTTACACAGTTGTTCTCCTTAGGCTTGCCAATGCAGAGGTCACTGGAAGCAAGAGATCTTTAGTTATCCCAATTAGCAATGGAATACTAACCTATCTAATTACCTCTAACAAAAATTTGTCCATATCAAGGGGACACAGTCCCAAGTTGTGCTGGGGGAAGTATAGGCTGGGTGTTAGGAGGAAGTTCTTCCCAGAGAGAGTGCTTTGCCATTGGAATGGGCTGCCCAGGGAGGTGGTGGAGTCACCGTTCCTGGAGGTGTTCAAGAAAAGACTGGATGAGGCACTTAGTGCCATGGTCTAGTTGATTAGAGAGGGCTGGGTGCTAGGTTGGTCTTGGAGGTCTCTTCCAACCTGGTTGATTCTATGATTCTCTGTAAAATGCCATGTGTTTTTATGGTACATACAGAAATACACTGGGTTTTATCCTAAAGCCATGAATAAAATTGAGAAAATTAGAGTGAAATGTATGGTTGTTGCAGCACTTGGAAGTCTTTTTTGTCTCTCCTTCCAGCAGGTCGATTGATTCAAGGCAAAATAACAGTTCTTAGTTCTTTCTCAAGAGATGTGTCCAGTTCAAGCCAGGCTGTTATGGGTGCTAGAGTGACTGTGTTTTGTCCTTTCTGATATTTGTGCAAAAGTCACTTCCAGCTGGAAAAACTGACTGCAGTGAACGAATGTTTTGCTATAGCAGCTGAACTGAAGGAAGACAGAGTGTGTGTGTGTGTGTGTGTGTGAAATGCTGATTGTGGATCAGATCACATCAAACTCTCAGGCAATAGTGATAGAAGTTGATTGTGCAGGAACCTTCAGTCATCACTACATGTCTGGGGAACAGTCAGGTATATCCTCTATCACTGTAAAAATATCATTAAAAATAGGGCATCATTTAAATAAAGGCAGGAGTTTTAAGCATGTTATGATGACACTGCTTCTGTTATGCTCTGTGCTAAGATCAGTGTCTTTCAGAACTGAGGAAGAAGCAGTAAGGGCATATCTGCTATAGATGTCACAAAAGATATTCCTTCTAATTAAAAAAGAAAAATAAAGGCTATTATGTGAGTGCTATGCAAATTACAGTATACAGTCTGCAGGGAGTTCTGTGAATCACCAGAAGGTTTCAAATAATGTCCTCAACATTTCAGAATGCCAAAGCTGCATTTCAAGTTGCAAGCTCTTATTTTGTCTCTTTTGGACTACCACTGTTACCTGCAGGGGTTGTTGACCTGGGTACTTAGTTAAATTGTATGTAGTATTTTGTCTCAAAGCAAGTTTAATCTCGGTACCCTGGGCCTAATACTTCAATAAATATAGTCTGTGCTGCTAGCTTACATCAGTACTGGGGTAACCTGTGCTAAGAAAGCCTGTCTGCAGTTAAGAACTAGGCATCAAGTGATAAAGACATATATTAAACTCCCTCTGAACGGCCTTAGGGGGAAGCTCCCTGGGGTTATCATACACCTTATTAAGTGGCTTAGTATATAGATTTCGAAGACAAAAATACAGTAGTGATGTTGCATGTAACGCTATATAAAGTGTTATACATAAGGAAATAGTGAGGTTAAAGTCACTGCAAGATTACAAAAAGGCAGTGGTAAAAGTGTCACTGTTTTTGTGTTGCTGCTTCTGCAGGAAGTGTACATTTTCATTTCCTGGCTGTAGCAGCATAGAAGTTGCCATAGTTCTCTTCCTGTCACTTGCCACCGTAATTCTATCAAAGCAACTGTTAGATGATTCGAGAGAGGATGTTGCTCCTTGACCATTTATTTATAACTCCACGTGCAAATGCTGTCTTCATGCAGCCACCAGATATAATATGTTCATGACTAAGTCCTTGATTTTGAATGCAGACTCCAACACCTTCATCTTTGCTGAAGGTTTGATGGGATCTGTTCCAGGATCTCTCCTGATGAATGTCTAGGGGAGCTGCTCAGATATCTTTAGTTCAGATATCTAATAAAAAATAGCAGAATGAGGAAGGAAAGGTTTGTCAGCTCACCTTCTCTCCTTTAGATTTGAAGAGACTGTGAAATGTTTGTCTGTAAGTATGTATTTGCTTCTGAAACCAAGTGAATTGACTTTTTACTTTAGTGCCTTCTATTTGCTGTCTGAAATCAGTGTAAGACTCAGACATTACAAGCATGGACCCTCCATGAATAGCAATAACTCTTCATGTTGACTGAATGCAAAATGTAAGTGTTACATTTTATGGAACTGTTTTGCATTTCTGTGACTTTCCATGTTACAGGAATCACCAGCTGGTGAGCTGAAACAATCTCTTAAGTCTTCTGCAATAAAAATTCTTTCTTAGTGTTAGTAGTTTCTTGTGAGAAGGAAAGATTTATTTAAGGAATTCACTAGTGAACTTTACAACCAAATGTAGGCAAGAATTTTTTCGTGGTAAGTATATAAACAAACAAATGCCAATCTTTTACTTTTTTCATCTAGGTCATAGATGTCCATTCTGATTCTATCTCAGGCAGTGCTGGTTAGCTTCTGCATCATAGTCCCCAGATCTTTCCCAGTCTGCATATAAATAGGAGAGTTTTTCTATTGCTTCTTATAGAAGATGCTTTCCACCAAGATAAAGCACATTTGGAAGTGCATTTTGTGCACCAAACATCCCTCAGTGTAAGAGCATCTCCTTTTCTTCTTCCATTTTATGGTTGTATGACATGATATGGCTTTTGATTCATGGGATCATAGAATCAACCAGGTCGGAAGAGACCTCCAAGATCATCCAGTCCAACCTAGCACCCAGCCCTCTCTAATCAACTAGACCATGGCACTAAGTGCCTCATCCAGGCTCTTCTTGAACACCTCCAGAGACAGGGACTTCACCACCTCCGTGGGCAGCCCATTCCAATGGCAAAGCACTCTCTCTGGGAAGAACTTCCTCCCAACATCCAGCCTATACCTCCCCTGGCACAACTTGAGACTGTGTCTCTTTCTTCTGTTGCTGGTTGCCTGGGAGAAGAGACTAACCCCCACCTGGCTACAGCCTCCCTTCAGGTAGTTGTGGACAGCAATGAGGTCACTCCTGAGCTTCTTCTTCAGGCTAAACAACCCTAGCTCCTTCAGCCTCACTGCACAAGTAAATCCATCTCAATTCATGGTCCCTTCCAAGCCCTAACATTCTGTGATTCTGTGATCTCAATGGCTTCTTGGTCTCATAGTGCTTATACCATCCTGGCTTCTCTTGCATGAGAATCATGATTTTAGTAAACATTACATTTTAAAATTGCTACTTAAAAAAGAATCATTTACATCACATTCATGTTTTGTGAACTGTATTTTCTGTAAATAACTTGTATAGGAAGTTCAGGGATTGGCATTCGCTTTTTGATATGTGATGTATTATTTGCAGGAGAAAATTCTTCACTGAGAGAGTCATTGGCCACTGGAATGGGCTGCCCAGGGAGGTGGTGGAGTCGCCGTCCCTGGAGCTGTTCAAGGCAGGATTGGACGTGGCACTTGGTGCCATGGTCTAGCCTTGAGCTCTGTGGTAAAGGGTTGGACTTGATGATCTGTGAGGTCTCTTCCAACCTTGGTGATACTGTGATACTGTGATACTGTGATACGATATGGTTGATGTCAGCTGGGTATATTACATAGTTAAGTGTATGGATTCTCTCTTAGCAGTCAGACAGTACGAGAGCTTCCCAACAGGACATTACTTTAAAGGGGTTGAGTATTAACTCTCCTGCAAGGATGCAATAATTTTGTTGTGATACTTCTTCTAAAGAATATCAGAAATCCCTCTGTGATCTATGCACTTTAGCCAGTATTTACCATTTGGTTATTATGTGTAGGTTGTTTTTATTCCATTTATAACACTGTATTCAAATTATTTGATCAACTATATAAAAATATGTTGCACAGAGTTAGATGCCCTATCTATCTCTTCAACATTTAGCTATGGCATAGATTTGCTGGCATAGTACTCTTTATCCTCCCCCCCTCAGGTACATGTATAAACAGTCATCTATTTAATAATAAAAATAAAGGCAGTAGAATCTCAGATACTAATTAGAAGTAGTACTTACAAACCCCATACGTGGAAATAACAAACACTTCAAAGGCTTTTTGTCTTAAAAACCAGCTAGCATGTTACAAATGATGAAATGCAGATTAGTTATTACATTACATTTTTTCCACTGCCTTGTGGTATTTCACAAGGAGAGTGTTTAATTTGCTGTGAATGGTACAATTTTGCATGAGTTTTCACAGTTAAAAATAACTTTATGTTTCGTAGATACTCCTGTAATTGTTGCTTATTTACTGAGCAGGGAATATGTTTTTCTTTACACTATTTGGTGTATGTTTCTATTTTTCCTAGGGGTAGGAAGAACAGTGAGTAATTCCTGCAGTAAGAGGCAGAACTAAGCTGTGCCAAACTTCATCCATGATGAGTTTCAAATATTTTGAAAGTTACATTTTTTTCCTGACTGCTTTCCTTGCTGTAGGGAATAAGTAACCTGTTCTTGCCAAGCAAGAAGTGAGAATTAAGACACTTCTCTCTCTTCTTTCATCTCCCTAAACGCAAGTATGCCAAGTGTGTCCTCATGACTGAACATTGACTCGTAGTGCTGATATTTCACTCCAGGGAGCTTGGGAGCTTTCTTTCTCCATCCTTCTGCTGTGTAAGAAATGTGAAGAGTATTTCTTAGGGTCATTGGTACCAGGCCAAGGGTTCTTTGTCCAGGCTAGACATCTGCATAGAACAAGATAGCTGTCTTCAAATATAGTAGATAGTTTCTTACTAGTAAGTAATTTTCTTCCTAGGAAGCTCCATTTGTGGGCTGTTTTCTTGGAAGGAAAACAGAATCACAGAAACATTCAGGTTGGAAAAGACTGAGGAGCACCAACTGATAACCCTACTCTACATGGTTCATCATAAACCATATACCAAACACCACATCCAGATGACTTTTAAACACATCCAGGATTGGTGGCTCAACCACCTCCCTGGGCAGCCCATTCCAATGCCTGACCAATCGTGCTGTGAAATTTTTTTTCCTAATGTCCAGTCTAACCCTACCCAGTCACAACTTGGTAGTGGAATACCTCTGTTGTCAGTGCAGAGTTGTGCCTTTAAAGCTGATCCAATGCTTTTTCTATCTAAACTGAAAATCAGTGCTATGATAACAGTAATGTTATCAGTTTTTATTTGGTTTCATATTTAGGGAGAATACCACTGCAGAAAATGAATTGTTTGTGTTCTGTGCAGATAGAACATGTGTGAGTTTGTGTGGGGCATATAAATTTATATGCACACCTTAATTAAAGTGATAGAAAGTGAGTGCTCCACCATTACATATGTCGTTGCATCACATTATATGTCACTTCCAGTTGGCCAAGTACAGAGTATATTTCGTAAGTCTCTTTGTGCACTGTAAATACATCTCTCAGTGTACACAATAGAATTAGCTCTGAAAAAGTAAAATAGTCCCACTGAATGGAGTCGTGCTAAAGGGTACTGCTCCTGAAAATGTGAGGGGCTAAAGATGTAGACTGGAAAACTTGATGCAAGTTTACAACTTTTGCTGTTCTTTTTTTTTTTTCTCTCTATGTGATGTGGTGGTACTTGGGGATATGGTTTAGGGTTAGCCTTATAGAGTAGAATTATCAGTTGGACTTGGTGATCCTGAGGGTCTTTTTCAACCTGAATGTCTCTGTGATTCTGTGATATTTACTGGCACCCGTAAATCCAAAACCCTCCCATACATCTGAACATGTAACTCCTCATTTTGGCTGAGTAGGGAAAGAGGAAAACTGCTTCTGTGTTTGGTTTTTTTTTTTGGTTTTAAACTGTATTCTCTAAGCCCTATACTGTTTTGGAGATCTGCTTGCAAATAAAAACATTTGCTTCTGTGTAATATATAACAGAAATATGTTTCCTCTGTAATAATCCAAGGGCATTATTTGAGGCTGTTTCCTGTAATGGGTGAGGGGGAGATAGCTGAAGCATTTGTGCTATGTCATAGAATCATAGAATGGTTTAGGTTGGAAGGGACCTCAAGGATCATCCAGCTCCAACCCCCTGCCATAGGCAGGGACACCTCCCACTAGAGCAGGCTGCTCAAGGCCTCATCCAGCCTGGCTTTAAACACCTCCAGGGAGGAAGCATCCACAACCTCCCTGGGCAACCTGTGCCAGTGCCTCACCACCCTCACTGTAAAGATCTTCCTCCTAACATCCAGTCTAAATCTCTAAATCTCCCCTCTTCCAGCTTAAACCCATTCCCCCTGGTCCTGACATTACTAGACCTTGTAAATAGTGCCTCCCCAGTCCTCCTGTAGGCTCCCTTCCTTGAATGAAAAAGTACTGAGGCAATGAGCTAGTCCCTACAGGTCTGTTTGCAGTGTGCTAAGCAAATAGATAGTTTTGTATTTTCAGTCTAATAATGAATTATTGCAGTGACACAAACTGGATTCATATGGCAGAAGTTGCTGCGCTCCACAGAACAGAGCAGAATAGGCTCTATGTGTTTCACAGTATCACAGTATTACCAAGGTTGGAAGAGACCTCATAGATCATCAAGTCCAACCCGTTACCACAGAGCTCAAGGCTAGACCATGGCACCAAGTGCCACGTCCAGTGCCACCATGCCACCAAGTGCCACTGCCTTGAACAGCTGCAGGGACGGCGACTCCACCACCTCCCTGGGCAGCCCATTCCAGTAGCCAATGACTCTCTCAGTGAAGAACTTTCTCCTCACCTCAAGCCTAAATTTCCCCTGGCGCAGCTTGAGGCTGTGTCCTCTTGTTCTGGTGCTGGCTGCCTGAGAGAAGAGAGCAACCTCCTCCTGGCTACAACCACCCCTCAGGTAGTTGTAGACAGCAATAAGGTCTCCCCTGAGCCTCCTCTTCTCCAGGCTAAACAATCCCAGCTCCCTCAGCCTCTCCTCGTAGGGCTGTGCTCGAGGCCTCTCACCAGCCTCGTTGCCCTTCTCTGGACACGTTCAAGCATCTCAATGTCCCTCTTAAACTGGGGGGCCCAGAACTGGACACAGTACTCAAGGTGTGGTCTAACCAGTGCAGAGTACAGGGGCAGAATGACCTCCCTGCTCCTGCTGGCCACACCATTCCTGATGCAGGCCAGGATGCCACTGGCTCTCTTGGCCACCTGGGCACACTGCTGGCTCATGTTCAGGTGGGTATCAATCAGCACCCCCAGATCCCTTTCTGTCTGGCTGCTTTCCAGCCACTCCGACCCCAGCCTGTATCTCTGCATGGGGTTGTTGTGGCCAAAGTGCAGCCCCCGGCACTTGGGCTTACTGAACGCCATGTTTCATGTTTCATGTTACACTGTAAAATTAAACAGATTTCTTTTATTGATATTTCCCCCAGGCATTATTACATTGAAGGGTCTTTCTTTAGGTAAGGTGTTAATAGCATCATTCTAGGATTCTTCTCCTTTGTCAGGTCATACAATAATATTTCTCAAGAGGTATGGTAGGTTCTGCATTAAAGTTTTGAATGCAAGTCTGCATACTTCTTATGAAAGAAAACTCAAGAGGAAATTATAGGCCTGGTGCAGGAATTGCAGGGCAAAATCCTGTAATCTTAGCTCTGAGAGAACTCAGGATAGAAGCCCATAGTTGGCTGCTCTGGCCTTGAAATTTCTGAATCTACTATGTAGAATGCATGCAGGTTATTCTATTTACATTGATTCTTACTATCCAGTCTTAATGTAGTTGGAATGTGTAATTTAAAGACAAAATTATGGGGAAAGCCTGAAAGGTCTCTTTAGCTTGGAGGAGAATGAAGGGAGACCTCATTAATGTTTGTGAGTATGTGAAGGGCAAGAGCCAGGAGGATGGAGTCAGACTCTTCTCACTGATGTCCAGTGATAGGACAAGGGGCAACAGGTGCAGGCTGGAGCATAGGAGATTCCACATGAACACAAGGAAAACCTTTTTTACTCCGATGGTAGCAGAGTACTGAAAAACGCTGCCCAGAAAGGTTGTGGAGTCTCCTTCTCTGGAGACACTCCAGACCTGCCTGGATGCATTCCTGTGTGACCTGCTCTAGGTGATCCTGCTCTGACAGCAGGGGTTGGACTAGATGATCTTTTGGGATTGCTTCTAGCTCTTAACATTCTGTGATTCTGTGAAAATCCCCTTCTTGTACTACAGATCAGCATGTGGAACTGTGAAGTAGGTTTCCTGCAGAGTTCAGTTTCAGTGTTCAAGTAAAGTAAAGTTAATATTTAAATCTGCACTTGGAAAAACTGGAATGCTTCTGTCTGTACCAATTCGATACATGAAGTTTTGTTGTTGTTGCTGTTTGTGTGTGTGTGTTGTTGTGGTGGTTTGTTTTTGTTTTTTTTTTAATGCATGGGAAGTGAAAATAATACAATAAAATCTGATTGATAAATTCAGCATCAGGAAAATGTTTCATAGAGATTATAAAACTGAACAAATCGAAGATCTCTTGTTTAGAAAGGTATATGGTAGTATTCCAAAGCAAAAGATGTGAGTCTTCTACCACAGGTACAGTTACACCAAATCAGATTTCATTCCTGTTAATTGTGGGTCAGCCCTTTTACATGTCTTAGTAGTGAAGTAGAGGAGAAAGAGCAAGGATGTTTTTGTTCAGGTTTTCCTCATGACATCATGGTACTTCCTCTGGTTCCATTAATTAGATTATAAGCACTACTGAGTATATAATTTTCATCTGTCATCTTCTACCTTATTCAGTCCTTCTTGCAATTTTGCTAGGGCTTTTTGGGTATAAAGAAAACCCAAACAACCCCAAAACTCCAAGCAGGTGTGTTAAGCTTTTAATAGAATAATGTCTTGGCGTTCATAGCAGTTATTGAACAAGTTAGCAGTTCAATGAAAAGATGACACATTCACTTACCAAGGACCAGAAACTAATAATATCAGTAACAATGTTAATCTGAAAGTGAAGCAAGATTTAAATGTAAAATAAAAGGTAGATTGCTCGAATTTCCTAGTCAGAAGCAGTGTAATTCCCTGGAGTAGTCAGTAGGATAAATTTGGAACCATAATGTAAATATTTATTATTGGAAACTAACTTACCAGTAAAATATGGAGAAAAGTTCTGTTGTTTGACTTGCATATCACACCTAGAACAGATCCGAGCTCCTCCTTTTGTGGGTAACATGCAGTTAAATGGCAACTAACTGCTATTAAAGAGCAGTTGTTGGCTTGCCAGGAGTGCCACTGTCCAACCTGTCTTGGATTTTCTTCTTGTTGTAATATTGCCATTCACATACATTTTATTTTAAATTAATTGCATAGATGAGCTGCACAGAATGTCTCTAACTAATATGTTGCCTTTGTAGTTTTTAAAGGCATAAAGTAAAGGATGTGAAGATAATGTTAATATTGAAACTTAATTGCTTGTGTCTCATTCCCTTTGGAAGTAAGACTTCATCTTTGAGCCAAATAAAATCTGTTCATGTCTGCTCTAAAATACAATGAGAATTCTTTCTAAGTCATTATGAGGGGCTCTAGCTGATCTTTTTCTACCAGAAGAATTGTTTGCATGAGCTCACATCTGAGTTTCCTGTTTGCATCCTGAAGATAAGACTCTTGTCCAAGTCATTTCACCCTCCAGACCCACTTACTGCTTTTATGGAGCTTGCAGTGGGTATGCCATATGGGACAGGAGCCCAAGATAAGCGCTGTCCTGGTGATTCTACACAGTTCCTGGCACTGCCTAATTCTTCGTGCTTCGGCAGACCAGTAGAATTACATGTACAGACTGCACAATGATAACAAAGCAAATGAATGTCAAAGGAAATTCTGCCAGTGTTTTCAAATGTTGGTGCCAAATCTTTGTTTCCCTATCTATGTTGATTGGAGACCTACATGCTCACCATCTAATTTTCTAATTAGCTAGCATGGCTGTTTCCCAGGAACTTCAGCCATATGGTAGGCAATGAACACATACGAAAACAAGATCACTTAAGTGCTTTCATTTCATAGCTTAAATTTAGATACACAGAATTTAGTATTTCTGCACAAAAATTTTAATGGCTTATGCACTTTTCATATGTCTGGTTTCTATTCAAGGTCCAGATGACTGATAAGCTGAAACAATTTGACATAGACTGATATTTTAGGTACAAATAAAATCGCAAAACAGTGCCTTGGTGTGGTTTATATGTTACTGGTTGCATGGTAATTCTCAAGAGATAATGATCTTCATTTAATCAACATCTTTTTCTTGCAGGAGGAGATACCTGTTATTTGGAAAGAGTGGGTTAAATAGTTGAAAGTGAACAGAAAATTCCCTACCTCTGTTAGGTTTTTTTATAATCACTTAGAATATATTGTTTATCTTTTGGTAGTATCAAATAATAGTAATAAAAATCCCAAGTCCTCCCAATTGTGTATTTTTGTGACATTTAGCTGCACTTGCTAAATTGTGGGTCCACTGCCCTGTGAAGCAAAACTCTCATTAACTCCAGTACAGTCAGGATTTTAACAAAGATGTCTAAGTTGTAGCCACCCTGCTGGATGCAGTGCGGTGAAATTGGCGCACGTGATAGATATGTCACAGAAAAGGGCTAAGAGTAAATGCACTGATGGCTTTCTGAGTTTTTTTCTACCATTTGTATGGTGTATTTGTGCCATAATGGTAAGTATTTATTACAATAAGAAGCATTTCTATTGCACACAGATACTTTAAGTTATTAATCATAGTTTTAAGTTTAATTTCATTTTTAGTGGCAGAAAACTACAAGCTGCAAAATAAGCCTTTTTCTTGCCTCTGAATAAATATTTTGAAGTAGATTTAAACTGCATATCTAAGATCACAAACTTTTACCTTTTGCTACTCATTAATTAGCAGATGGTCTCAGACATACACATAAAGTAATAACAGAGGGGACTGATTTTCACAATTAACTAACAATGCCTTCTTCTGTGTGTTCAGCATTTCAACTTGTGTGCATTAGCACCATCCAGTTGGTGATGACGAAACTGTTTCTAGAGGTAGAGAACTCAGACTTTGAGCTGTGGGCATACATTGTTCACTCCTAGTCAAAACACCAGCTGTGTTGACAAGCATTTACAGCAAGTGACAGTGTATTTGAGGCACTTAAAGAGGTTTGCATCCACATGTGCAAAGCCTTGAGGAACCGTCTCTATTTTTGTTATTAATATATTTTTGTAGTAGTAAATAAATCCAAAGTATTTTTTGTCAAGAAGCATGCAGACATGGCACTTTGAGACATGGCTTAATGGTCATGGTGGTGTTAGTTTGATGGTTGGACTTAATGATCTTAGAGCTCTTTTCTAACTGAGGCAATTTTGTGATTTTTGATGAGGACTAAAGGTGAGCCAGCAGTGTGCCCAGGTGGCCAAGAGGGCCAATGGCATCCTGGCCTGTATCAGGAA
>WAAF01011098.1:0-110607 GCA_013400475.1 Tricholaema leucomelas | reverse complement strand
CCAAATCTGCCACCCTGCATATATAATCAGTTACCGTTTCTCCCGCTTCATGCGCAAAAGTTTCCCTCAGCTCACGTAACTTTGCTCCACTGTATTGTCGCACACACGTAGTGGTTGTTCCTATTCCATGGCAATTTTCGGTGTATTCCTGCTTGAAAATCGGCCTTATGCGAAGAGCCTTTCCCGATGCAAAGTCCTCACTGGAGCTGTAGTCTGCAGAGCTGCAGTTTGGGGAATCTCTTTCCGATCTGGAGTGTGTATTTTTCTCCCTCGTCTGCTCCTCATGGCTGTGTTGAAGCGAGTCTGGTACACTGGGGTAGAGAGGTGTCTCTCTCGGTGGCGATGGCTGCAGGAGCACTTTCAATGCGAATAGGGTGAAGGTGCCTAATGGCCATCGGTCTGCAGTCGTTATCCCAAAGTCTTTTGAATTAAAGTCTTTCCCCTTCGGCTGCAACCCCAATGTGAGTGGCTGGGGTTCGGACGATCCTTCTTGGTCCTGATGCGTCGCTTCGAGGGTATGCAGTTTTATAATCTCAGGAGAAGAAGCGGCAGGATAAGCTTCTGGGATTTTCACGGGAGAAGTAGGGCTTCTTGGGACAGTATTATTATTTGTGATCACTGCAGAAACTATGTTAATTGAAACTCAAGATTAGAAATAGATCTCTGCTCGCTTCTGGAGAAATTCAGTTAAGAGATAGAAACCTCACAGGTTTTTCTTCTTACTGGAGTCTTGATATGTTCTAAACTTTTGGGTTTTTTTTATCCTACTTGGATAATTAAATCCTGAACAAGATCATTAGTCTCCCAAGACACCTACTAATCAGCATTTATAGTTTTTCTTCAACTGTGACAGCTGGCTGGACAGTTGAAGCAGCAAGTAGTGTTCTAAACTGCTGCCATTGTTGACAAGACCTCAGGTAGCTAGGAGGAAGAGGAAATAAGACCAGAACAACCTCCATATTTGGAAGATGAGCAAGAAGACTACCTCACAATGCATGAAGAAACAGCAGTTGCCCTCTTTAGAGAAGGTAAAACTACAGTAAAAAATACTTTTGCCTAACACAAATAAAATGGAAGTGGACAATTATGGTGCCATATTCCTGGCAATCTGATCTCTTCTAATTGACAATAATGTAATTCAAGCTATCTGCAATAAATCTTGAAAGTATAGAGTCTGTTTCATAGAAAAGATGAGTTGTGTTAAGGGCTAATAAAGTAAAAATTCTTCAGTAAACTATTATTATCAGTAAAGTGGTGTGTTTTATTTGACATACCTACTTTGATTTAAAAAAGAGTTACTATTTTTTGTTTTTATTATTATTACCTTAGTCTTGACAGAGACGTAGATGTTTGTTAATGTATTCCTAGAAATTGTTTCCATTTTTTATTATACTTCTGGATCTTCTGTCTTGAGCTCATCTTAGAGCTATTTAATTGATTTAAAATTCAGAGTACCTTTAAAAAGAAAGGGCTGGCATTGCAGGAACATCTGCATTCAAAATACATTACTTATTGTTTGTAATTCTAGTTTCCTTTTTATGTAAATATTTCCTTTGATATAGACAATTAAGTGTACAACTCTAGTAACTTCTGACTGCATTTGTCTGAGTATCGTTTTGTGTCACAGTGGTTCCATTTTCTAGAGTACAGAAATTACGCTTTTTGAAAAGTAATTGACAAGTTGTCCCAGGTTGAGACTATAGGGTTAAAAAATCTTCTGGGGACTAGAAGATTGTTATTCAATCCCATAATTCTGCTATCTCTTTGTAAACTCACAGCAAGGTCAGCTCATTCTCCTCTCTTCCTCCTCCTGCCCTGTGTCTAGCAGGAGCCACTTTATTGGGAAGAACATGTCTTGTCCCAGCAGAGGCTGCATGTACGGGCAGGCTGCGGCTGTAACGACGAGCCTGCATTTTGGAGTGTGTCCTGCTGGGGAACATGCAGAGGGCGGCGATGGAGATCCCCTTCCCTCGCTGTGAGTCAGCCTTAACTTTACTAGCCAGCCAGGACTAGTGGCAAAGGGCACTGTGTCCCCACGTATCCTTGCTGAGTTTCCAGTGGTAGCAGAAGCAGCAGCAACAGCCCTGGTGCTGAGTTCAAGTGGCAGGGCGAGCCGCGAGGGTGCCCTGACGGTAGCGCCTCCTCTGGCCAGTGAGGCGGTGTTGAGGATGGATGCTCCTGGTCAGGCAGTGGCTCCTGTGAATGGAACTGATCTCCTAGTAGTTTTCTTCCCTTTTCTGCCACCCCCTTCTCGTCCACCACCAGATCCTCCTCCTTCTCAGTTGTCTGTTGAGAAGGTAGAGGGAGAGGTGCTGGGAAAGGTTAAATAAAATTTGAAATTATTTTGTTTAGATTGGGGAAGGAAAATAAGGGCATGGACTGGTGGTGTAGCAGGTTCACTTCTGATTGTGCAGCTAGAGCGGAGAAACTGGAGGACGGAACCGTCAGGGATGTTGGATGGCCTGATACAAGAGACGAAGTGGAAGCATGGGATTCTTGTAGACACTGGAACTCATCTGTGGCAGAGAGATGGAACTCATCTGTGACGAAGGGATCTTCACTCCTGCATAAGTGAGAAGCAAACTGGAGCAACAGCTTGAAAAATGGAAGTGAACTGGGCCTAGTTGCCCCATTTGAGCGCTCCAGGGGTGGAGACACGCCATTTGAGACAATTGTGGTCTAATCCACATTGTGCCCGAGAGGGATTCTAAGAGAATCTGCAATGCGTAATTGAGACTTTGCAGTGGGTGGTTGCTTGGATGCAGAGACTGCAAAGATTTGAGTGAGAATGGGCTGTGACTGTCCATTACTTGATGTTGAATGCTACTGAGCACAATGCAGATGGAAATAGAGTCCCTTTGTTTGTGAAGAGAATTTGTCTGGAAAATTGTATGGGTGTGTGAGAGTCTAAAGCCTTTCTCTTGTTCATCAACAAAGATAAAGACTGCATCCTCTCTCCCTAATCAACAGAGATAAAGATTGCCTTTGTTAGATTCCAGGACTCAGACTAGGTGCTTGGCCTAAAGCTCAGGGATGCAAATCAACAGACAACACCTTCCAAACTCCTGGACCTCAGCTTGACTGGAATGCCCAGGATGCCTATGGCTTATCTCAGCTACCCCGAAGGGAAAAGGCCTATGTGTATTCAGGGTATGGACAGGTACAGCCAGGGAAGGGGTGGAGGTCCTCTCCCCGGTGGCGCTGGACCCCTGCGAATGCATGAGGATACATAGGAAGATTTTCTGGGGAGCTGCAGCCGGGCACCGGACAGAACACTGTATAAAAGGCAGGAGGAATGCCTGCCAAAGTGTGGCACTCCCAGCAGACCATCAGTGGCACTCCCACCAGAGCATCATATGGCACTCTCACCAGCAGACCACCAGTGGCACTCCCACCAGACCACCAGAGCTGCACCACCACCAGAGGAACCCTGACGAACTCCACAGAAGATCATCCCTGGGCCACACACCTGTCTCTCTCCCTCCCCCACATCTGCAACTGAGGGTAATATGATCCCAGCTCTTTTCCTTCCCTGCTCCTTCTTCTTTTCTCCATCGTTCTCTTTATCCTTCTCTCTCTCCCCCTTCCCCCTCCCTCTGTTTTGTCCAACCTTATCCTTTAATGACTAGTTTCGTGGAGATATATGGTCTCGTTTGCATCTTAATTTCACAACAGGGAAATCCATAAGGACAGATCTTGCTCCTCTGGACAGAGATGTTGTTAATCTCTCTTCTCTGGACCTTGATAGGGTGTTTTATGCCTTTTGTGTGGGGATACAGCCTGTCCAAGGGGTGGTTATTTCCTGGTGGGAAAAGGCCAGGACATGTATGTTGGGCAATGCAGGAAGGTGGTAAGATCAAGTGTGTTCTGCAAAGAAGTTTTGATTTGGACTGAGACAGATTGAGTTTAAAGTATGTACAAGTTGTTATTGAGTTTCTTTCAGATAGTTAATGTCATCTGAGAATTCCTATTCAATGAGAAGAGTTGTGTCCAGGATCTGAGCAACAGATGGTTTGAAGAAAAGCACCAGAATGATGCAGGATTTGGATGGCACTGTTAACTATATGGAGAGTCTGTTTCTAGTTAGATGAGTAGTGTGATGAGCAGGAATTATGGGATTGAATAAGGAGTGGAATGTCCCAGGTTGAGACTACAAGGTTAAACAAATCTTCTGGGGACTAGAAGATTGTTATTCAATCCCATAATTCTGCTGTCTCTTTATAAACTCACAACAAGGTCAGCTCATTCTCCTTTCTTCCGCCTCCTGCCCCGTGTCTGGCAGGAGCCACTTTATCGGGAAGAACATGTAAGCAGTAGGCCTGTTTTGGGGCCTCCAGAGGCTTGTTTAGGCCTCTTGGATGGTGGAGGCAGTGGCGGGGGGGGGAGGATTGGAACACTGGGGAGTATTAGATTTAGTACTGGGTTGGGGGAAAATTCAAGGTGGTTTGTCAGGGATGTGGTAATTGCTTTGTAATGTCTATCTCTGTATTTCTCTCTAAATGTAATTCTGTATTTTTTCTCCAATTTCATTTGAGAGCTTAATTTCTGTAGGCTAGCTTTTAAAACCACGACAGAAGTATTAGTTGTAATGTACATTACAGACATTCTATTAGTTACTGTAGCTGTAAATTGTTTTGGAGGTGTACAGTTTCCTGCCCCACACCAACTTGAATAATTTAAATCACTCTTTTAAACTTTGTTTTCTGAAAAATAACAGTATTTTTTCTAAAAATATGCTCAGTAACTTTGATTTAATTGAGAGGGTTTCTATGTTGAATTGTTTGCATTTTAAACAAATAATTTTCTTTTGTGTTAACCTACAAGTCATACAAATAACTGCTGAGAATCTTTAATGCTGCATAATAACTGGGTTTTTTTTGGAAAAAAGCAGATTAGTACAGGTTGTAGCAATCTGCTTAACGTTACTTTCATTTGTGGGATTTAATTTCCTCAACTATTTAATGAAAACACAGATTTCATGAAATACGGTGTTTGAATTACTTGCTTAATTGAAACTAGGGAAATAGGCAACTATGAAGTTGTGCTGGGGGAGGTATAGGCTGGATGTTAGGAAGAAGTTCTTCACAAAGAGAGTGATTTGGCAATGGAATGGGCTGCCCAAGGAGGTGGTAGAGTCACTGTCCCAGTAGGTGTTCAAAAAAAGACTGGATGAGGCACTTAGTGCCATGGCCTAGTTGATTGGCTAGGGCTGGGTGCTAGGTTGGACTGGCTGATCTTGGAGGTCTCTTCCAACCTGGTTGATTCTATGATTCTATGATTTTGTTCGAAGCAATCTTCCTGCTGCCCCAAACATTGTGTCTTTATAACAACTGAAAGGTTTTTGTATGTCTTCCATGATACAAAGTTCTGCTGACCTAGCTTTTAGTGAAGACTTTCACAGACTAAGACTATAAACTTCTGGTCTTTCATGCCTTCAACTGTGGATAAGAATTAGCTTTTGTCTAAGAATATAACTACCAGTTAATACAAATTTTGGTGGGATAAACATTTAGAGATATTGTTAAAGTTTTTAATTTACTTTATTTGGCTGTAAATAGTTACCTTTAGTAGCAGCTTGATAGTGTTATATGTAAATCAGCAGTTATTTGTCGTGCTTTAAGTAACTTGTGCTCAGCTAAGGCAATATTAACTACTGAATTGTTAGCAACAGTGCCGCAGTTGGTAGTTTGAACAATTTTTACCTGAATGCTTTCTAAGTGACAGATCTTGCTGAGGGCTTCTAATATGTTATAATCAATAAATGTATATCAAATTTATTCCGTATGCTGTCTCTTGCTGAAACAATTTGGTTTCCTCTAATCTTAGCAGTACTGCATGTCTGTGTCAGTGTGACGTGTAATGCATGACAGGTGGTGCTACAGGTTGTGATGCAAAATTGAACAAAGTACTGAGTCATTCAGTGTCTGAGGTTATAGTTACGGTAAGCATATTGTGAAAAAAAAAAATTCACTCATCGTAAGATTCCCATTGTTCAACATTGGTTGTTGGAAAGTTATTCATAATTCTTGCATTTCCACATGTGTACATGTTTTAATGAGAAGGAATTTGTTGTAAGTAATAATCAGCCAACTATGAAAACTTTGTGTTTCTTGTTTCCTAACAGCACAACTAGGAGATTATAATACTTCAGTACATCACTTGGGATATCTGTCAAACTACAACTTCATACCAGAGCAGAACGAAGATTTTCTTACTAAAGTAGAATCATTACACAAACAACACAGGTAACAATTTTTATTTCTTTCTCATGTCTTGAGTTTTCAACCCCATAAAAACATGCCAAAAGTAAGAGTTTTTAGTAATTTAAGTAAAACACTTTCTTATAGCTTCTATTAAATAAAATTTTGTTTTATCATGTAAGTGCTAGGCTAATCATATCCAGAGCATGATGCCATTATGTTTAAACATTGATATAAATTTCTAGCTATAACAATCAATAGATCAGTTAGCATTAGACATTATTAATGGCAACAGTCTAGAGCATTTTACTAGACCTTTGAGGGAGTTCTTGGATCAAGGATTGTTTTGGATTTTTTTTTTCCCAGTCTGTAGGAAAAAAAATCACCATGAAACACTTTGATTAAGCATTGTGCTTTTTCTCCACTCTCCTAAGTGTAATATAAAGGCCACAACAGATTACTCTGGTCGGTCTACTGGTAATTACTCTTTCCGACCCTGCCAATCTGTCTTGTAAGACAACAGCTTTAGAGTAAGTGATGTTGATTTGAATGCAAACTCAAATGCAAATATACCAACCTAAGAAATTGTCTGTGAACATTTGTGCAGATGAAATCAGAATCTGTGTGGTCTTATTCTGTCTGTAGTTTTACTGCATCACATTGCTATGGAAAGTAATGAATGCAAGATAGGATTATCCAAAATTAAATTGGTATTCAGGACTCTCACTACCCACCTGGTAATTTCTAATAATAATTGGTTCTTTGCAACGGTTATGAAAACATTATGCAAAGGAGTGGTAGGATCTAGAACACTTAAGAAATAACTAGCAATAATACAAAATAAACTTAATTGAACTGGAAAAGAGGTTCTTGTGATCAGTTGTACCACTTACCCACTAGAGGACTCAGGAAGCTCCTTTCTGCTTAGACAGAAAGCTTGGATTCAATTAAAGAATTTCTTACAGAGTTTTGCTAAAGATTTGTTAAAGAGGCTTATGAGTATTTACTCACAAATATAAATCTCCAGATTTCCCAGGGCTAACTACAGCTTCAGGCAGTACCCAAATACTTGCAGGAAGTTCTATTGGTGTCTTCATAGCTGCTGAGGCTTCTAATCTTCCCTCTATCAAGGATGCTGGGGAAAGAGGTAGACAATCTCTGACCCAATTGCGCTGGTTTGAGACTAATTGGAATATTTTACTGAGAGAAATTAAATCCTTAGCTGTGAGAAGAAAGAAAACAACATGTACGCATTCTTCTGCTGAGAAATGCAGCTAGTGAAAATATAGATAAGATGGTCACTTCTCACACACTGCATAGCTCTCATGCTGGCTGTGCCTTCTTTCTGGCAGTCTGCTTTCTGTGGCTGTCTCTGCCTTAGCTCTCTAATCCACCTAACCCTTTTTCCTCTAACCTCCTGGTCGTCTTTTTGACATCACACCTCAGATCTCCAGATTTATCACATGAGATATACATGGGTTGATCTGGTTATTTGTGGAGGGAGGGGGAAGAGATTGGGTTGGGAGCCCTCCTGGGGACTCTGATTTCTGGGAGGGGTATTGTGTTTCTGTATTACTTCTAACTTGTATATGGCTGTATGTATTGTGAATATTTGCTTGTATGTTATGCTAAGCTATAAATATAAAAGTTTCGTTCCTTAATTTCCAGCTGTCTGAGTCTAGTCTGGGTGATATTCTGAAGTGTGGGGAGGCGAGTAACTCCCAAACTATCACACTGATCCCGATGCCTTTTGGACGATCTGTGTCCCTTCCAGGACTCCCAGGCTTGGCAGAAGACTTGCAGGTGTAACAAGGATGTCTTGCAGATATGCAGACTTGGCACAATGTCGTGCATGCTAAGCAAGCCTATCACGTGAATGCATTTAAAGCCTGTTCCTGGTAAACTTGAAGCAGTTTCCAGGCAGACAAGTCCAAAGTATCAGGGCTTGTTATTATGCAGCAGAGCTAGCTTATAGCTTAGCAGACATAATGCTGTGGAGCATGGCAGGATGCAACAGAAGTGAGGCAGAACACTGCCAGAAGCAGAGAGCACATTAAGGCAGAAGCAATGACAGCAGCTCATTATGTTACCTGCTCATTTCTTTATCAATACAGCCTGAGTCTAACGGGCCTTTGGCCACAGATTAGCCAATCAGAATGGCATTTTTCCAAGTTTAACCATATTAGATGAAGCCAGGGCCTGCTTTTACCTTTTTAGGGCAGAACACAAGCAAGTGTATAAACACTGTACCCTCATGTGTTTACTAGTTTGGAAGGAGAGAAGGAGACTGGAAGGCACCAGGCCCTTTAGTCTTACTTTCCTGCAGTTACTTCTCCCATCAGCAGAAGAAGGGAGAGCAGAAAACATATCTGGGCAAGCCAGGACATGTTTAGGCCTGATTTGGCCTATTTCAGCCTGCCACAACACAGACGTAGTTCCCTGCTCTCCTAGATTCTTTGGTATATACCCTGAAGTACCTCCACTTACACTGCCGATATACCTCAACTTCCTTCTGGCATTATTCAGTACTCTTAGCTTCCCCTCTTGTTTCTTCTAGTGGATGTAGTGAGTAGTTCTCAATTCCATGTGTGCTGTATAGCAGTCCATAACATGTATTTTACTTTGTCATTTACAAGGTGGAAGAAAGAAAACCACTGAACTACAAGTATTCCTTCTGTATAGGTACTAGTTCGGGATGCTTTACTAGCAGTTCGTGTTCAGGAGTAGAACAGCCGAGGCCTCTGTTCCTCCCAAATTAATATGAATTTTCAAGTAGACTCAGAAGTTTTTAGAAGAGGACTTGTGAATAGGCTTGAATAAATTTTCTTGTCTTTAGGAAGATACTGACTCAGAGACCACGGAGGGAAAATTCTGAAGATACTTGAAGTGATTAGATGAATATGTGTATTTAGAGGTATCAGCCAGAGATATAGAACTGCAGAGAAAATACTAGAAGCTATGGTTGGTCCAGATGAATGTGTGGTGGGGCTTCTGGGAACTGCTTTATTTGAGTTCACATGGATAGTGGTAACTGAAGTTCTGAATGGAAAATATTTGACTAGACTGGATCTGGATAAGTGGTTCTTTACTGCTTTAACACCTATTTTGAAATTTAGATCCTTTGGCCTATTTATTTGGGAATGCAGGGGTAGGCAAATAATGGTACATCCTGACAGCATTTCTGGCATTCTCTGGCATTCATAGTGAATATTATATCTGAGACATCATTTTGACTAGATCAGTGCTGGTTGGATATTTGACTAGAATGGTTCTAATTTTCACTAGGCTTTCTGAAAATGAAAGACGGAAAGGGAGAACTGTTTTTCCTACAGTTTGAGGAGAACAGTGTTGTTCTGGAATGACATTTCTACTGATCTGGAGTAAATATTTGGTGTAGACCATATGAAATATTTAATTTATTATCCCTTTTAAATTTACATTCTTAAAATTGTAGGATTGCAAAGTCAGGTCTATAAATATCCTTTAAAATTCTTTAGTGTCTGTTCTTTAGGAAAATTTACAAAAAGAAAATTAAAGGCTGTAACTGACATACAGACTTGAGAAGCCACATTATACCTTGTACATTGTAGCTTAATGCAAATTTTTGTAGCTAGCTTTTATGTTTTGCAAAATCTGAGAAAGCATTTCTGCAGACGTGTTTGTATCAGACACTTTTCAGTGGACAGTAAGTAGCTGCTGAGAAAACAACTGTTGTCATATTTAACTGCTGTAGCTTCTAAATTTTTCTTTTGTGTTTATCCCTAAATCCAGAGGTGTTTTTTTCTTGTGTGTAGTTTGTACTAACAAGGTTTTCTTAACATTTTTTCTGCTTAGTATATAAGCAGTGGGAAGTCTTAAGATGTGGATATTACCCAAATTGGTAATGTTTTTTATGATGCTTGCTAGAGTGAGACAGCAGTTTGAGGAGAAGGATACATTTCAAATTTCATAAGATGTTTACATTGTAGCTGATATTTGTTAGCCCTGGTGTATCAACAGTTAAACATTTTGGAAAAGGACACCAAGACTGATTTGCTAACAACCTGCATAGCAACATCAAGAATCATAGAATCAGTCAAGGTTGGAAGGGACCACAAGGATCATCCAGTTCCAACCCCCCTGCCATGGGCAGGGACACCCTACCCTAGATCAGACTGGCCAGAACCGCCTCCAGCCTGGCCTTAAAACAACTCCAGAGACGGGGCCTCAACCACCTCCCTGGGCAACCCTTTCCAGGGTCTCACCATTCTCAAGCTCAACAACTTCCTCCTCACGTCCAGCCTAAACCTACCCATCTCCAGCTTCGCTCCATTCCCCCTAGTCCTGTCACTCCCTGATATCCTGAAAAGTCCTTCCCTAGCTTTTTTGTAGGCCCCCTTCATATGTTGGTAGGCCACAGTAAGGTCACCTGGGAGCCTCCCCTTCTCCAGACTGAACAGACCCAACTCTTTCAGTCTGTCCTCATAGCAGAGCTGCTCCAGGCCTCTGATCATCACAGTGGCCCTTCTCGGGACACGCTCCAGCATGTCTACTCCCTTCTTGTAATGGGGGCTCAGGAACTGGACACAGGTACTCCAGGTGGGGTCTCAACAGAGTGGAGTAGAGGGGGGAATCACCTCCCTGGACCTGCTGGCCACACTTCTCCTGATGCAGCCCAGGATCTGGTTGGCCCTCCAGGCTGCAAGTGCACACTGCTGATTCATCCACCAGCACCCCCATGTCCCTCTCCTCAGGGCTGCTTTTCAGTCAGTCGCTGCCCAGCCTGGATTTGTGCTTGGGATTGCCTCAACCCAGATGCAGGACACTGCACTTGGTCTTGCTGAACCTCCCGAGGTTGGCTTGTGCCCACCTCTCCAGCCCATCCAGGTCTCTCTGGATGGCATCCCTTTGCTCCAGCATGTCTGCACACAGCTTGGTGTCATCAGCAAACTTACTGAGGGTTCACTCAGTGCCCCTGTTGAACAAGACTGATCCCTGAGTGACTCCACTTGTCACTGGCCTCCACTTGGACATGGACCTATTAACAGCCACTCTTTGGGTGAGCCCATCAAGCCAGTTTTTTATCCATCTTGTGGTCCACCCATCAAACCCATGTGTCATCAGCTTGTAAAATGACAAGTAAATGACATCAGTTGCTCACCCCTCATTGAGTAGTGAGTTACAACAATCACTCTGCTATGTCTATGCTGACATACTTTTTTGTGTTGGCTTCAGCTTTCCTCAGCTTTCTAAACAAAGTTCTTGATCAAAATTGAAAAAAAAAAAAGAACTGTATTCTTGCAAATATTCCCAGCATTCTGTTCTATATTACAATGGTCCTTTTTTGGGGTTTTTGTTTTGTTTTTCTCATACTTTTTGGACACAGTGAAAGAGATAAGGTCTACTAGTATGACAGTAGATTGTGACAAAAAGACAAAAAGCCTTTTTTTTCCCCTTCCCTTCTCTGCTCTTTCCAGTATTGTGACACTCAGGGCATACTGCTGGCAGTGGCTTTCTGATTCAAGGTAAATTCATCATGCTCCAAGAAAATGAAAGTATTTCCTAGAGTATTTCAGACCATAGTATTTTGATGGCCTGGAATTTGAAATAGTGCACATTAGCTGAAAGTAATATCTTTGAAGATAAAGGCTCTTTTTAAAATGAGGCTTTTTGCAGATTGTATCTAAACTGTATTTTATTTACATCATTTTATGTGTGCTGTTTTGGAAGATTATCCAACAAAGAGCTGATTTTACTTGCACTTACCGTTATGATAGGATGACGTGGCATCTTTTATATTCAGATGTGTGTAGATATTACAGGCAGCCCTCAGGTAACAGTAAAATGAGACTGAACATATGCTAGTGCCTGAATTGCTGATCACTGGACATAGCACAATGTGTAGGCTATGACAGATTCCAATTTAGAGCTGCCTCTTGCCTGATAAATTCTTGACTGATCTTGGCCCTGAAATGTATTGGGAGGGACTACTTTTGTTATCATGCCTAAAGGAAATCTTCTTTAGGGTACATTGCATTCCTCTCAGGTGAATAATTAGTAGGCCACATGGGAGAACCATCTAAAGAGGGATTGCTGGTTTATACTTTGGGTTTTAAAGCTACTGGTAAATTCATTGTAGTTCTTCCATGAAGATACATAATCTGGTTATTTGAGGTATGGGGATTTTTTTTTTTTAATTGAAAACCTTTCTAGAAGACCATAAGGTAAACCCCCTGTTAGTTTTGCAGCACATTTCACATCTACCAGTGGGAGAAAAAGTGGTTTAGGATTTATAGATGGTAGATAAACTCAGGGTGTTTTCCTTGGTGAGTTTCATAACTTCAGCTTAATTTTCTTTCTCCCTCTTGAGTTTTTTAGTACATTTCTGCTTCTGATCTTTCTTTTGGATTACTTCTTTCTGAGAAACTATGCCATATATAATATTTCCAGATAGAGCTACTTTTTATAAAGGAAGCTTTTATACCAGGGTCAATTCCTCATCACTTTAAACCGATCAGATACAAATTATTTTATCTGAAAAGAACCAGCCCAAAATGGCTAAGGTATAACAATATTAGAGAGCTGGGCAAAGAGGAACCAAATGAGGTTCAACAAAGACAAGTGCAGAGTCCTGCACCTGGGGAGGAATAATAAACTGCACCACTACAGGCTGGGAGGTGATCTGCTGGAGAGCAGCTCTGTGGAGAGGGACCTGGGAGTGGTGGTGGATAACAAGTTAACTATGGGACAGCAATATGGCCTTGTGGCCAAGAGGGCCAATGGGGTCTTGGGGTGTATTAAGAAGAGTGTGTCCAGCAGATCAAGGGAGGTTCTCTCTCTCACCTACTCTGCCCTGGTGATACCCCAGTCTTTAGTCCTGCCTTCAGATTTGGGCTCCCCAGTTGAAGAGGGACAGGGATCTGCTGGAGAAGGTCCAGCAGAGGCCTACAAGGATGATTAGGGGACTGGAGCACTGCCTGATGGGGAGAGGCCGAGAGACCTGTTTTTTTTTAGTCTGGAGAAGACTGAGGGGATTTAATAAATGTTTATAAATGTCTGAGGGCTGGGGGTCAGGAGTGGGGGACAGGCTCTGCTCACTTGCTGCCTGTGATAGGACAAGAAGCAACGGATGTAAGCTGCAGCACAGGAGGTTCCACCTCAACACAAGGGGGAACTTCTTCACTGTAAGGGTCCCAGAGCACTGGAACAGGCTGCCCAGAGGAGTTGTGGAATCTCCTTCCCTGGAGACTTTCAAGGCCTGTCTGGATGCATTCCTCTGTGACCTGAGCTAGACTGTATGATCCTGCTCTGTCAGGGTGGTTGGACTTGATGATCTCTTTGGGTCCCTTCCAACCCCTGACATCCTGTGATCCTGTAATATTGTGTATAATTGGCTTGATTTTTGAGAGGCATTAAAGAGGTCTTCTACTATCAAACTCACGGCACTGTTTCAAGAGGCTTATTTGTCAGAAGTTGGGCTGTGCCATTCTTTTGCTTTTCTACATTTGCAATAAATATAATACCTTTTAGTTTTGGTTATGGTCCATATAAATTTACTTAATCATTTTATCTCTTTTAGTGGCCTCAAGCAATGCGAAGCAGAGTCCTGCTATATAAATATAGCACGAACACTTGAATTCTATGGAGTGGAATTGCACTGTGGTAGAGTATGTTTACATTGTGATTTTTCACTTGGAAAAAGAATTAGATGTTTTTTTAACATGAACTTTATAGTAGTAAAACCAGTAACATTTAAATACTGACTTTTTTGTCTGTTATTTTAAATTAAAGAGTCGAGTAGTTTGAAAGTAATTTCCATGTAACAGAGATGCCAGCATTTCAAACAAACAAGTTAGATCTCCTGAAAAGATTAAGAGTGTATTTTTAACATTGTTTCAATCCTACAATGTATTTTGCTTAATAATTTTACTAAAATTTTTGAATGTGTTGGCATGAAACAAAGTGAATGCTTTGTTTAGTGTTATGATGTAGTTCGCAGATGTTTTAAGACTTTACTTTCTCTGAATTTCTAACACAGACTTAAGAATGTAGATTTAAAAAAACAAATTTATTATTCCTTTATTCCTTGGCTCCAGGTTAAGTCTAAGTAGCAATTAACAGTCTAGAAGATGACCACTGAAAGTGCATTTTAAATTTTTCAGATACAGGACGTGTGCAATGGTGAGAAACATGTCTGAGTATTTCACTGGCTACTGGGATTTAATTGATTACGCTATTTCTCTGACATGAATCCCCACAATACTTTCATTTTAATATTGCATCCTAGTGTGGAAGTTACCATTTGTGTTTTTATTTAATAGCAAATTATTTTGGCATAAAGCTTGTAGTATAAAAATTTAATGAATTTTTGTGCAGATGATCGATTTCTTAAGTGAAGATAAGACTACTGTTTTTCCTAACATTTTTTTGAGATTCATTAGTAATCCTGACACTGGGGATTTTAGTGGGAAAATTATCTGAATTTCTTTAAAGATGGAAAGGATATAAAAAGTAATTTTCTTTCTTAAGCATGATGTTTTCTGATTTTACATTATGCTACTGCAAATAAGGGATGTTATACTAAAAAATCCTACTTCTGTATAAAGCCACTGTAATTAGATTCATATTCACTAAATACAGTGTTCAAATAGTAGAAGCCTTTTATGAGGATAGGAAAGAGTGCAAGGGAAAGGACATCGTTGATCAAACTATGAACTGTCTATACTTACACTACCTGATGTGATAGGCATCTGTTACATGACAACTCTTAAAGATGATCAGATATCTAGGTTCACATGCATTGGCTGTGGGTAAGTAATCTTGCATATGTGGACAAAAGTTTTATGTTCTTCTGGCCTCTGACAGTGTGAAAACCTCCCTAGCTTCTAATAATTTGATTACCTTTAAGATGTATATGGGCATTTTATTAAATCTTACTGTCTAGATTCATTGTCTGTTGGGTTATCTATCACCTTTCTGTTGTTTTGGAGATCACTTTTCTATAAGACTTGAGATTTTCCTATATACAATATGCCATTTAATGTGTTCCATAGCCTGGTATAAACCAACTTATGTTCCAAGATTTTCACCACGAGGCTATTCTCTTTTTATTCATTGGATTCTATTTCTGGAAATTCTTCAATTTCCATCATGCTTATTGAGTTATAGTTACTGAACTACATGCAGAATGTCAATAGTGCTCCTACCAGTGCCAGGTACTAAGGATAGTTAAGAGTGGATTCAGACATTTTCACCTAAATGAAATTTCGCTATGGTATACTGTATTACTCTTGCCTTGATTAGAAATACCTTCTGGAGATACCTGCTTAAACAATGTATTTACTTGTTTATTTTCCTCCAGTATATTGTTTCATATTTACTGACCAGGGGTTCACAGGCTGTCATAAGCCAGTACTCTCCCTAACATCAAACTGTACGATCTGTACAGATGTGACCCAAAGCCTACTCTCTTCCGGACTGCTAAAATGAAGGCCATCTTGCTACTGTTTCAATCCGAAGTAATATTTTTATCACAGTTCAATGGTTTGTTTTTTTTAGAGATAAAAATATTTGAAATGGACTGTATTTTTCTGAAAATCTAGACAATTAGAAGCTGCTAGGAAGGAAATAGAAAGCAAAATAGAAAATGTCATGCCAGTGATATAGTTTGAATGTTGAGGTTCTCTCTTTGTGTCCCTTCGTCACCTCAGAGCAGATAATGGAATAAGAGAATATCCAGAGAAGGATAATAATTAACATTTTAAGATAAAGCCTTGTGTGGCAAATGAAAAGCACGGAGAATGTGAATAATAAACAACTTTTTTTGCTTTGGTGACAGAGGATTTAAGGAGTTTCAGTTTCCCTGGAAGGAGACAGGTTTAAGCAAAAGGAACTTTTTCCATATGGCTGCAATTGAAATATGGAAATTACTGTTACTGTAATGGATGCCCAAGATGAAACAGGTATCAACGGCAGTTAGGCAGTTCAGTGGAAGAATAATTCAGTGGAATCTATTAAATATACAAAAAGCTTCTGTTTCACAAAATCCTCTAGCTGTAAATTGCCAGAAGCTGAGAAGGTGGTGGGAATATTTTAAGTAGAGGTGTGACTGACTGTCTCTGCACTTTTGTACTTAAATATCATTGTTGTTTGGACTGAATGCCATGAGGAAAACTTCAGCCAACATGTTTGCGTTGATTATGATTACAGGCTCCTGAAGGCCTGTAAGAAAAGCAACAGCACTGACATATATATATAATTATTTCTCAGTGTGGTCTTCTAGTAGATAGCCTTTTATTCACTGAATCCTTTGCCTGTGCAGCAGCAGTCTGCAGAAGAATACTCAACATTTGGGCTCATCTGGTAGCCCATGTTTCCTATGACTTTTCTGAAGTCTGTTTCTGCAGTCTGTAGCGTAGGTTAGTTACCTTCACCACTAATAGGCTCCTTCTTCACAGAGGCTACCACATGATACCCCAGCTTTGCCAGGCAAGTTTGCCATGCCTCTTGATAGCCTCCACCTCTTTAGTACTGCTTTTAAATAACCCCTCCAATTTTGTCACATCTCAGTGCTTTGAACATGTTTAGCATGGACTAGGTATGCTGGCTTTTTAAAGGACTTTATTTCTGTGGAGCTTGTGATTCAGCTCTTTGCTGATCTTAGTCCTGTTACATTGTGTATGGCAGAAAAAAACACGTAACACTTAGCTTTTATACTGATGGCAAAAGAAGCTGGTGCTCAACTGGTAGCTGAGTGTGAAATAATTCTAGATAATGTTTCTTGAAGAACAGATGAATAGCTGTTTTCCTTGATTTTAATATTTTATTGTACAAAGTTTTTTTGCAGAAGTTATGTGACCTTTCTTTTTGGCAACTTGCTGAGCATGAAATTTCTATTAGTGAATTACCCTGAGTTTTGTTTTCATCTACAAACCCTCCTGCTTTTCTCTGAGGGTAAACGTGAACTGCTCAAATTGTAATATTAAAAAAATGAAATAGTGTTTAAAACCTCAGGAGAGTGTATTCCATACTTGAACAATTGCATTGAGATTTCTGTAATTTCTAATCTTTTAACTCTGAACTACTGTTTTGCCTGCTTAATAATTAGTCTGATATTAGTTCATCTTAGACTTTTAGTCAGAGAAATGAAGACAGGAAATAAATATAATCAGTGTTATATCCATGTCCACAAAAATCCAGATGGTAATTGTGAACTAAATCAAACGTGAGTGAGTATTAACTAGCTAGATGCCTGACATGGTCATTTATGTCTTTATTAAATTTTATTACTATAAAGAAACAGGTGAAAAAGAAATATCTGCATGTTGTTTCTCAGTTGTGCAATTTAATAGCACAGATTTCCTTAAAAGGGAAATAACTGTACATTTCCATCATCTTTTATTTGGGACAACTCTCTTTCATTACGCTAGTCCAGAGTCTTGGTTTCAGATTTCTTAGAATTAACAGAAAAGTATTCATTATCTAAAAAAGGGAGATTAGTGTTCTGGACTGGGGCAAAGGGAGGTGGGGAATGAACTTTGTTCTGACAAAGCTCCTGGGGAAAATAGAGTCCTGTAGCCTAATTAATTCCTTTCACCTAATTAATTCCTTTCAAGTGTTTAGCCAATCCTTTATTTCTGCTAAATTGTGTAGGTTTTCAGCATTTTCTCCTGAAGTTACTTTTTAATTCACCATATAGCTTTTTAGAATCAGGAACCTGGAATAACCTCCAAGTGCTAATAGAGGTTTCTGCTCTGCTGTTAGCTGTATTATGGAAGGGGCAGCTATTTTAGATGCAGTGAATCTCCTGAAATAACTTATTTTTCTCCCCAAATATTAAAATAAAAGGAGGTCAGTTCTGGATTTCTGTATTACATTGATTAGAACTGGCAGTTTGAGACCTCCTTCCAGTGGTGATTCAACCAGCTTCTCCAGCATCAGTTCTTGGCAAGGTGGGGCAGCAGGTTGACAAGGATTATTAATAATTTCAATCTATTCTGAGTTACTTTGAGTACATTTGGACTGGTACCTAACTAAGAATTTTCTTTTACTATACTCTCAGAGATGAGGTCGGTGTTTTTCCCATCCTGTAAGTACTCAGTGTTGATGTTCTATGTATTAAATAGGTTATGCTCATTCTCTATGAACTGCTGTGGTATTTCACATCATGTTGCAAATTAATTTCAACTTCATTCATTCATATGTTCAACTATTTTTGAAGGATTCATTCTAGACTCTCTGCAGAATTGCTAGAGCATGTGATACCTGTTTTATTCTTCTATACCTTACTAATATAAAGAAATTCGTATTGGACTTACAAGAAAACTTCATTTTAACTGAGCACAGAGTACCATCTAGAGGAGCAGCTAAGCAACTGAAGTCTTTAAGGGAATCCATTACCTTTTGGCCATACTTTAGAAAATAGTCTGAAACAATTTTGAGTCAAAACTGGTGTTTTAATCAGTAAGTTCTACACTGACATGTACATTTATGCATGTGTTCACCTCTGTTTAGAAATTTGTGTAATAATGCATTAGTACACATTGATCATGTAGAAGTAGAGCAATGAGGTTTGTAACTTTTGGTAACGTTTTAGTTCAGACTCAAACACAGTGATTTCAGTCTGCCCAACCACCATCCCCACACCTTTCTTTTTCTTTCTACTAACTGAAGTGTTTGTTTATATGGAAGCTTGTGTTTCCTCTTGACTGCCTCAGCTTAAAAAGGCCTGTAAAACTATCAATTTGTTTTTCCAGTTGAGTGTGTTAAGCTACTGCACGGTTCTTGGTGGTTTGGTTCATAATTGGTTCTGTTTTTATCAAATGTTTGTGTACACTTCTATATGCTTCTAGCATACTCTCACAGGCAGATTTGTGGTCACCTCTTACCCAGTCTTTGTTGTTAAGGCCTTTCTGGAAAAAAAATTGCAATAATTTATTTGTCTTTTTAAACAGCCTAGGATCAGGACCTTTGTGCTTAATTCCCAAAATTCTGTAACACTTACCTGGATGATCTTGGGAAGTACTTCAACTTCTTTTAAATGGTTGAACTAAGAAGATTGATCTTGAATGTTTAGTCAAATGCTGACCCAAAGAATATCTAGTATAGCAAAATGAGAGGTTACAACTTTTTTTAATGAGAGAAAATCCATAATACCTCATAGGAGATATTTATAATGCCATCAAAGGAAAGAGAAGCATGAGAAAAGAATCCAAATATGTGATTGATTTTTGCTTCAGGAGAAGCAAGTATAGAAAACTTGAACATTAATTTATAAGTAGATAAATATGAATGACACAAACTGTGGATGTGTTTTTACAGTATTTTTCTTTTGCAGGACCTCCGTAATCTAGATCTCATGATTGGCATTGCATCTGGTGGAATCGCTGTATATAGAAAACTCATCTGCACAAGCTTCTATCCCTGGTAAATTACTAGTAAAGTAATATATCTAGTGTTTTCAGTCTTACTTCCATTTGTTTTAAATTTGAAAGAAGCCTGTTGCACATTTTTTTTCTTTATGGGGTATCGCAGACTTTCCTTGTGTTGAGATAAATATGAAACCTGTTGCCTAGGATCTTCATTTTCCAGGACTTTTGAACTCCTTGTGCTATATGAAGTCTTGATCAAGTTAATACACATAATCATGTATGAGTACATGATTAGGAAGACCTTGTGGTCTTAGAGGTTTGCTGCTGTTACACTCAATAAGATACTAAGGACTTGGTGGGATTTTTTTAATTAGTTTTTAAATCACTATTACTAGTAAAGTTCAACAGCTAATGGTCTAATCATTTTATCCTGTCTTTAGCAAGAAGAAATTTACTTCTCAGAGGGGGAAATAAAAGTTATTTGGAATTTTAGGGGTTTTTTTTCAACATAATCACAGAATCATTGAGGCTGGAAAAGACCTCTGGGATCATCAAGTCCAGCTTATGACCCAGCGCCACGACATCAGCTAAACCATGCCAGCAAGTGCCACATCCAATCTGTCCCACCTCAAAAACAGCTTTAAGGTCTCTGAACTTTAAAGCTGTTTCAAATGGTCTGGATTGGAATGGACCTCCAAAGGTCATCTAATCCAACCCCCTCTGCAGCAAGCAAGGGCACCATCAACGTGGGGGCCACCACAGAATGTGGCCCATGCCCTTTGGGCAAGCATGGCAGGCAGGAATTATTCCTGTGCTAGGAAGAGCTACAAACATCCTCCCCTCCAGCCTCAGTCTCCCCAGCATGCGGCCACAGCATCTCCTCAGGCATCCTGGTTAGGCCTCAGGTGTCTCTTCACCCTCATGCCCACCTCTCCCAGCAAAGCAGCAGCAGAATTAGGTGAACATATTAGTATGAACATACAATTACTATGAACATATTATGTATACTTGATAAAATACAGCTTAATCATATAATTGTAGAATTTTTTAGAGACCTTGAAGAGTATCGAGTCCATCATCATGTTACATATAATTTCCCTGTATAATATGTAATTTTTTTTTGAGCACATTTTCATTTTGATGTTCTTAATCATGACAGAATGGGGCTTTCTAATGAATGTTGCTTGCTTTTTGCACCTTATAAATGTGTAAAAATGTTGTTCTTATTAATATTCCTTAAATACTTCAGTCATTCCACCTTTTCATTATGAACCCAACCTAGCAGATATTTCCTATAGGAAAGCAACAAAATTTGTTTCAATTTAAATCTTAGTGGAAATTGTACTGCACAATCGCTGGAATTTTCTTTTTCTTTGCCATGAGCTGTGTTTCAGCTGACTTGGATGTACTGTAACCATCCTTAAGGGTATGTCAAAAATACTGTCATACAGCAACTTACACATTTTACATTTCTAATGCATACTAAAGCACAATAAACTTGCATCTTGTATCTTTGTGTCCTAAGCCCTGCCCTCTCAGCTTCTTTTAAAAGCTTCAGTTTCTAGAAACTGCCATCTGGAGGCACAGTTGCTGTCTTTTACAAGACAGATGGTGTGTTAGGAACTTACCACCACCACCGCTACTGAAATTTACCAGACAGCTTGGAAGTAAGATGGAGCTATATATTTACAACAAAGAAAACTGCCCTGAAGGGGCTTAAAGCTATGCTCTCTTTCTCCATCTACTTTCCCAGGCAGGCAAACAAAAACAACCACCGAAGTTTACATTGTTATTTGCTAGCGGAGAGATTAGAGCAGAGTGAAGAGGAAGCAAACAGGGAAGCATCCCAGAGCAGAGTGGGAAAAATTATTTACATTTTGGCTTTTTATCCCTTTCAGCAAACCAGTGAATGATAGAGACTTCATCATTATTTTCTTTTTACAACCAGTGATCTAATTTCTCTTATTGAAATATCCGAATTAGCCTCAAACCATCACACAGGTCTTGTTTTTTCCAGCTGTGTGACCCAAGGTACAAGTGAATACTAGTTATTTCTGAAAACTATAGTGATGCTACTGTAAAATCTACCCTCACAACATGCAGTGTTATTAGGTAAGGCATGTTTAATCAGCTCTGGGTGACAAGGGGAGGTCATCCTCCAAAACCCTTGCGCACCTTCACCTGGTTCAGGTACAATATTTATGCTACTAAATCATACATATTCAGTACAGAGATAGGGTTGTTACAATTAGTTCTGGGAATAGGCGGAGATATTGCAATTAGTTCCTGGAACTCATTTCCATAATGTCTCACCTCTTCATGCATGCTCCTGCCACCTGGTGGTCATCTTTTGGAGTCTTTGGGAAAAATGTTGACATCTTCCTCACTCTGACCTCTCTACCTTTCATCCACCTGGAATAAGTTGTGGGTCACATTTTTGGCTGGAGTTTCCAATGTTTTCAGCTTTGAATACAGTATTCTTCTCCATGATAGTGTTTCAAGACCCTCTCAAATTTAACCTCCCTCTGAAGTCGCGGGAATCCAGTGGAGGCGGGATCGGGGTACTGACGAGAGGACTCAATATGAGCTAGCTGCAAGCAGTACACTGTATTGAGACAATACAGTGGCTTATATGGTACTTTGAAGAGGCGTGCACAACTAACTTAGTTTGAAATTGGTACAAGTGGAAAGCTCAAAGTTATGTGTGTAACACAGATAGGTCAGTTTATATCAACAACCTGTAGGAGCCCACCCCCTGCAGCTGGTGGGCTCAGCCTCCTGCAGCTGCGCATGGCGGGGGGCCACTCAGCGCCTGGTATTCTGAGTCCAATATGGACTCAAGGACACTTCGCAGCATGGGTTCGCTTATTGCTTTCCAGATCATGTCCTGTTAGCAATAAATTCTCCCACATCCCTCCTTTGTGTTTATCTGATTGATGATGCTTTATATCAGTGCTCACATAGTTAATGATTTAACTAGGTTTCTGCACTCTGTGTTCTCTAGACCTTTTACCATATCAGTTTTATCCTGCTAAATATTTCTTAGTATTTCATGTTTTTTTTTTTCCTTTAGGGTGAACATATTAAAAATTTCCTTTAAAAGGAAAAAGTTTTTTATACAACAACGGCAAAAACATGTAAGTAGTCATTTAATTTTATTTTGATCAAGTGGTCCTGTTCATTTTTTCTTTTTTTGCTTTAAATGTTAAGACAAAGCCTTAACAAGGCCTTATTGTATTAACTGCATTTGAAAATCTGTTTCATTAACTTGCCTTCGCTATTTTGGTCCTATGGTCCTCATTGTTTCCCATTTGTTTCCTTTCCAACATGGAATCCTTCTACGTTCAGTATGTTGGACTCTTTCTTCTCTCTTGGATGTGCAAAATGCAGATCTTCATCCTTTCCCCAGTAAACCTGGAAAATACACTAGTAACTTATTTTGTTTTTCTTTTTTTTTTGCTAGCATCTGCTGCTCCTTTCTTTGTTGCTTTCCCTGCCCTGTAAGGTTTCTCAATGCGTCAATGCATTCATGAATCTACTAAAAAGCTGGTTGTTCCATCTAGGAGAACTTTGTGAGGTGCCTTCTATTTATGAGCCTCACAATTCTGGGAAAAAGGAAGGTTCTTAGAGAAAAGTAAAATTCGGCGATTGAAATGTGACATTCCGTGCAGCTCTTGCTGCGTGAGACATGAAAGGATTTAGAAGCTGGCAAAATGTGTGAAGATAATTGATAAAGTGATGTAAAATATTTCTGCTGTTAGCAGTTGTCTTTATAATGCTCTCTACTTTTTGCAGAACTGTTGTAGTATTAGTCTGTTTAATAGGGGGGGAAGAAAATATCTTGATTACAATATTTTGTTGCCACAATATGAGTAATTAAAAAAAAAAAAGATTTCACAAAGAAAATATTTAATATGGACAGGTCTGTGAGAATAAGCGTAGGAACAGAAGTCTCTGAGAGTGATTAGTGACAAGAGATAGTAAAATAAATGTACTTGCAGATTTTTTGAATATTGAAGAATTAAAGGTTGATATATAACCAGTAAGTCTCTGGACATACAGACCATGCGAAATGTGTGTATTTATTTTGTAGAGATTTGAATACTGTCAAAAATGCCATTTCTCTTTCTGGAGACCTGTGTCACCTTTGAACATGAAAACATTTTTCAATTAAACTTTTGTTCAATTTTCTTTGCATCAGTAAGTGTATTAACTGGCCATAGCTGTATCTTCTGCAAAACAGTCTTGGTATCTGAAATGGTTCAACAAGTGCTACAATTGGTGAGGGCATAAACAAGAGTGGCACAATTGTATTATACCTGTGTTTCACTGGCACTGAAGTTACGAGAGTTTGCACCAAGTTACGTAAGCTTTGTGGTGTTCTTCCTTTTGACCTCCTTATTGTGGCCTTGCGTGTGGCCTTCAGAAAACAGTTTTGACAGCAGTAGTAGCAGCTTTTGAGTCCATCTCAGCTGTTTTCTTTCTCCCAAAGTGGATCACTGTTAACATCTTCAGTATCTTCTGGAAGACTATCAAGCAGATATTTTTTGCATACTGTGGCTCCTGAAAGAACCTTATATTGAAGCCTTACGTGAAGAATTTGAATTCTAAAATTAGGATTTTTTTTCCTTTCTACATTGCATCTTAATGGAACGTTTAAAACAGTTTTGTCAACATCTGACCGAAAACCTGAAACTGTATTTAACTATTTAGTATTATACTCATATATGTGAAATCTTTACTGTTCTAGACTTAAATATTTCATTAACACTGTAGGGATTAGGATAATTGATTAAACTTTTAAAGTGTCTGTTTCACAGTTTATAATGCCATATAGCTAGAAGGCTATTTTCACCATCTCCAGTTAAAAATCTACTTTATGCTGATTTTTTTTGTATTCCTAAATGTATTTTTCCTCTTTAAGCTAAAAGTAATTTTATTGCTAGTTTTTGAGCTTGTTTACTGGTTTTGATCTTTTTTTATTATGTTAAAATACAGTATTTCCTACTGTTACAGAATGAATCCAGAGAGCATATTATTGCCTTCAACATGTTAAATTACAGAGCATGCAAAAATCTATGGAAATCTTGTGTAGAACATCACACATTTTTTCAGGGAAAGAAGTCACCACCTCATAACAAAAATATATTGTCACATTATTGGACCTTGGGTTCTAGAAATCCGGCAAAGTAAGTATTCTGCGAAAGCATTCTTTGATTTGTAATGGGAATAGGAGGATTTGTGTCAATTGACAGCTCAAGTTGTAGTGACAAAATTCTGCTCTGCCCATAGCTGTGTCCCAATTTCTACATGAACAATTTGACAAATTTTAAAACTGTGGTTTTCAGTTTCTACAGTGTGGTGTCAATACAATAGGACTTTTGTTATAATTTCCTAAAATATATATTTGAATATAAGTATTTTGTTTCAACTTGTTCTTTGACATATAAAAACACTAAAAAGTAAAAATTTCACATAGTTAATGATTCAATAAGAGAATTTGCAGAACAGATTTGTTTTTAACTGTTTACTCCTTAACATCATATGCACAATCTGTTGAATATGTTAAAGCAAGCTCGGTGTGTCATGCTGGCCACATTACTGACATCAAGATGGAAGTCTGTTCCATTGAAGTATTCAAGATACCACTTCTGTGACACTTCAAATCCTTTATTTAATGTGTGTTCTACTAGTCGTGTAGCTAGTAGTTTCTTAGCGCTGTTTAAAATCTAGTTCCCCAGAATTGATACTTCAGAGCCTGTCATTTTGCTGTATGAAGTTGGAATTAGTCATTTCCATATGCACCAACTGGGCCTTCATTAAACTTTTTCTGCAAGTTTTTGTCTAGTCACTTGACATTGCAGTGTTCTTCTCAATTTTTTCACAACTGACCTTTATTTTGCCATCCTGTGTGATCAATATCTTGAACAAAGTCTGTTCAATCTTTTCTGTAGATAACTATTGAACATATTGAACAGAAATTCCCCAAACAGATATGCCTTTAAGATTTCTCTGGTCATATTATTTTACCGTGAAGCTAAAGCATTTGTTCTTAGTCTCTCTTATGTCAAAAAAGTTTTAAGATTGACTCATCTTCTATAATTCTTTTCATCCAACTTCTGCCAGCTTTGAAGTAGGCTAAAGTCAGGTTTTACTGCCTTAAGTATCACAAATTCTCTTCTGCAATTTGTGGCTTTCTTGTGTGATGTTCTTTTATGTTCATGTGAGGCAGACACTTGAACTCTCACAACCCTTTAGTACTATTTCTTACTTAACACATCTCTGTGCCCTTCTGGATTCTCTTAGCTTGAAGTACGAGTGGAATTTCATTTAAAGTAGACTGCTAAATTGTATAAAGCAGCTGTAAGACTTATTCTGAGGGCAGGCTGAATCACACCTCTGGGGCTGTGAGAGCTAAGTTAACTAAACATTTCTGGATTGAATGCACATCCCTAGGTGCATTCTTGTTGCTTGCTGAAAGCTAAAAATGTACCTATTTTTTTCCACAAAGGATAAATTCAGTCATAACTAGGAGCAAAGGATGAAAAGGCACTCACTGTTTCTCAGTGTGTTTGCTGAGAAATATCTTAGTATTTGACATCAGAAGAACAGGTGCATGGAGTTCAGGAGACTGATTTATGTTATGCACCTTAACTGAAACATCTAGAGAATATTTTGTTACAGTCATTCTGGAGTTAGAATGCTCTGGCTTCCATCATGAGTTGTCATTTCATGTCTGTGTGTCCTATTTGCACCTCAGAAGTAACCTGCATTGGAAGAATGCATGAACAGGCAATTGTAATAATGGAGAGCTGATTAATGCAAAATATGTGGAATTCCTCAATATGCGTCTTTCAAAATACATCCACTATTTCCATCCTGTCTCTCCACTTTACCCATGTAAGGCTTTTTTGAAGGAGTTGTTTGTTTTTGTAGAAAATCAGAGTGTTTGGTGCCTTGTCATTGGTATTCAGGAGACTTAAAGATATAACATGGATAATAAAAGCAAAAACTATTCTTGAGTTCGTGGACTGTGTGTTTGCTAAGCTTAAAGACATACAACGGCAACTGATTTTGATATGTAGATGCTTTATGAGTTTGCCTCTTATTTTACACTGGGAGAAGGTGGTTTCTTTGTAGCTCAGAAGTTGTTGCTTTTCTGTGAGAAATCCTAGGATGGGTTTCTGTGAGAAATCGTATCATGTGACATGCCAGGTGAAAAGATATATGAAGGTTAGTATATCTCAGTTTTGATCTGCTTAAAAATTTTCTGTATGCTAGTAAGATATTTTTTATTGTTTTCAAGATGAGGTTCTGATACAACCCTTATCTTACCAGGTTCTTGTCAACCTAGACTTGAAGATCCTCTTTTCATGTTCCATCTTTCTCTAATGGTTTATTCCTATTAGTAGCACCTCACTCAAATGTGACTTTCTTCTGGAAATAGAGAACAGTCTGGTGTAGCTCTTTTTTGCTGAGGCAGCAGGTAGATGATTAAAGTAGTCCTTGTCCTGTGTGAAGCCATTAGTGAATTATTACCCCTTCATTAATTTTAACATGGAACATGTAGACTCTGTTGCCTGTTTTTCAACTGTGTTTTGTCAAGTACTTGGTTCAGTGCAAACAGGACATACAGAATTTCCTGTTTTCCCCTACATCTTTTTAAACACAATTATGCTTGTGATTAGTGTTGTAGAAGGAGTTTACAAACATTTTTATGTGAAGAACACCGAATGACACTGTGAGAACACAAATGCATAAGTACAGAGGGGTGAACACATAATGATAAAATTTACTTTCATGGGCATATTTTATTTTGCTGACATTCTCTATGCAAAATAATTCATGTACATTTTTTTAAATTTCTTTTCAGATTTCTAAACAGCCAGTACTGCAGGAAAGTTATAGGTGGGATGGTTTGGAACCCATCTATGAGACGATCTTTATCTGTGGAACATCTGGAGACCAAAAGCCTTCCTTCTCGATCACCTCCTGTTACCCCTAATTGGTAAATGAAATTTCAGTCTTTCCCATAACTTCCAGCCTCCTACCTTTTCTAATTGTATATACTCTAGCAGAATAATTACGTAGCGTGTACATATATATTTAAACATTATTGTTTGAGACTATATGTGATGACAGAAGAGTGGGTGTCACTTCAACTTTAGCAAGGCTTTTGATACTGTATGCCAAAATATTACACTGGAGTTAAGACATTGTGTTCTGGAATGGTGAACAACAAGATAGTTTTTAAAAAGGCATAATAATTGGATGACTGGGCTCAGAGGTAAGTTACTGGCTACTTATGGCTTGGGTAGGCGGACACTTCATTGTGTAATAAAACAGCTGAGTGGTGATGAAGGGAGTGAAATCCAGTTGATGGCCGATCACAGATGATGTTTTCCAGTGCTCAATATTGGAAGCAGTTCTCTTTAGTATCTTTACTAATGATCTGTACAAGGAGATTGGGCAAGTTTGCAGATGATACTAAACTGAGAGGGACTGTTGATCAGCTCAGAGGTAGGAAGACTCTACAGAGGCTCCTGGACAGGCTGGATTGATAAGCCATAGCCAGTTATATGCAAGTCAATAATGCCAAGTGTCAAGTCCTGCACTTGGGTTATAAAAACTTCATGCAATGCTGCAGGCTTGGGGAAGAGTGGTTGGAGAGCTTCCCAGTAGAGAAAGATCTGGAGGTACCTGTACCAGGAGTAATGTGACAAGAAGGACCAGAGAACTGATTGTCCCTCTGTACTCAGCACCAATAAAGCCACACCTCAAGTAATGAGGGCCTCAAAACTGAACACATTACAAGAAAGACATTGAGGTGCTGGTTCATGTCCAGAAAAGGGCAGTGAAGCTAGTAAAGGGTCTGAGAATAAGTCTTACGAGAAGGAATTGAAGGAACTGGAATTGTTTAGTCTGGAGAAAAGAAGACTGAAGGGAGACCTTATTGGTCTCTAGAATTACCTGAAAGGAGGTTGTAGTGGGGTAGGCATTGATCTCTTCTCCCTTGTGACAGTTGATAGGGTGAGAGGAAATGGCCTGAAATTGCACCAGGAAAGGTATAGATTGGATATTAGAAGAAACTACTGAAAGGGTTATCAAATGCTGTATAAAATTCAATGAAGTGCAAAGTCCTGGGAAGGAAGAACCTAGTGCAGCTCCCTGGAAAAGAACCTAGTAATCTTCAGCAGCAGCAAGTTGTACATAAGCTGTCTGGTGTACCATGGACAGTATTAAGATGCAGAAATGCTACCACATCCGGGAAAGTGGATTATTGCTATTTTTCTCAGCACTCATTAGAGTGCTGCAATCACTTTTGTTCCCACAAATACAAGATGCACACTGCAGCAAGTGAAGCAAAGGCAGACGGCTACCAAGGTAGTCAGGAGGCTGGAAAATTTACCCTACAAGGAGAGGCTGACACAACTGTACTTGTTCAGCCTGGAGGAGCAGGGGTTTCCCAGATGGCCTAGTAACAGCCTGGCAGTACTTAGGAGGAGGTTAGCTAGAGAGTGAGGCAAAGTTTGTCAGTGTTGCATTGTGGGAGTTGTAGAATCACAGAATCATAGACTGGTCCAGGCTGGAAGGGACCTCCAAAGGTCATTTACTCCAACCTAGTCACAGTCAGCAAGGAAATCCTCAACTAGATCAGGTTTCTCAGAGCCTTGTTGAGCCTCACCTTGCATATCTCCAGGGAGGTGGGCTCAACTACCTCCCTGAGCAACCTGTTCCAGTGCTCCACCACCCTCATAGTAAAGAACTTGTTCCTAACATCCAATCTAAATCTGCTCTTCTCTAGTTTGAAGCCATTGCCCCTTGTCCTGTCACCGCAGGAGTTTGTAAACAGGCCCCATGAAGGTACTCAAGGTTGCTGTTGTCTCCCCAAAGCTTCCTGTTCTCCATACTGAAGAACCCCAGCTCCCTCAGACTGTCCTGTTGAAATGAGAAGCTCTTCCTCCCCATAATGAAAACCTGCTTCAGTGCAAGGGCAGTTGAGCAGTAGTTGCTTAGAGAAGCTGCATGATCTCCATCCTTCAAGTTTTTTGAGATCTAACTGAAAAAAAAGTCTTAATAGCCTGTTCTGATTCTGAGTTGACCCTGCTTTGAGCAGGATGTTGAACTAGATGACGTCCATAGGTCCCTTTCAATATGGAATTATCCTATGATTACAACTTTAACAATACAGTTGTAGGAGGGAGGGGGGAAATAAATCAGTTCATTATACTGAACCTAGCAGTGTATGATAGCTTACTACACTGTACAAAATGTTTACAGATTTATTCTTTAAAATGAGACCTATAAGGCATGTCATGAAGATTTTGGGACATAAAATGCATTATATCAAAGGTTTTTTAACTATTCTAATTTTCCAGCTTATGTCTGTGTTTCTTACTTTTAAGGCGGAGTCCTAGACTACGTCATGAAATGCGTAAACCACAACACTCATCTGTAGATAACCTTACAAATGAGATCAGTTATATCACTGAAACAGAGGATGTTTTTTATACATATAAGGGCTCTCCAACATCAAAGGACAGTGATTCAGAGTTCTCTCAGAACCATAGTCCACAGAGGAGGTAAGAACTTCTGCAAACAATTTATTGCTGTAAAGAATAAACAAAAGTTAAGCAAGTTTAGCATAAAACAACCACCCTTGGTTATAATACTGAAGTGAATTCAAACAGTTTTGGATTTACATCAGCTTTATTTTGACAAATTGCTAAACTGAAAATGCCATGATACAAAATGGCAAATTGAGAACAAACCAACTCTTCATTTCTAAGCGATTCCCAGTAAAGTTCTTAGTAAAATGATTAAAGTCATTAAGGCCTACCTGTTCATAGCTATAATATCTTGTTTCCCAATAGCTCCTGTGGCCCTTTCCTACCTTGTATAAACTCTTCCTCATTTTTGAGGGGAAGGCTTACTGAACTCTAGAAGAGTTTATGTTCCACATCATCAGCTTAGCATTGCCAATTGAAATAGGTACTGCATCTGAGTAAACACGGGAACATAATAATGCTTATAGTCTTTCATATTATTCATACTTGGAGGTACTGTATGTCACTAGTCTAAAGGCAGTCTTTATTTTTTGCCTTGAGGCATTTCTGCTATATTCTTTGAGAATCAACTTTGATCTTCCCTGCAGGGGCCTAAACCTCTGCTAGATTTGGGTTAGTGCACTTATTATTTGTTTGCTCATCTGTTACATTTTATGTGTGACTTTGCTCTTACCTTACAAGGCATGTCTTCATGAGTAACTTCAGATTAACACAATATTACCTTCAGAAATAATACACAAAGTCATGAATCAATCTGAAAAGGAAAACAACCACTTTAAAACTTTTAGCTGAGGAGAATACTTTGTATTAAAGTGAAGGATCCTTTGTAATGTTGCAAAGTGAAAATGGTTTCTAGTGATGTCTAGCAACTTTAAGGCAGGGTGCATTCTGAGAATCAGTTAATGGAAGCTGATAGGACTTGCCTACCACTGTGATAGTGTGCAGCTAACAGCAGCTTTGCTTTCTGGGTTTAAATGGTCTTCTTCAAATTTTGATACAATAGTATATTTACTGTGTTACAGCAAAGATGTATGCATATTTGGATTTGGTCACTGGTGTTTTAAATTGTTTTCGTATTTTCCTGATTGAAAGACAGATGAACCTTAGTACTGATAATGTTAGTAGTAGCCATGATAATATATATAAGTGATGCCTCTGGATGCAAGTAGTCATATGTAGGGAGATGTGCCTTTCCTGTCTTTTTAACATTTGCAGAATATACAATTCTAGAAGTATTTTCCGAGTGAAAACAATGAGAGGCAGTCCATAAGAGATGATGAGCGTAGAAGCTATATACAGAAAATGAAGTTGCCAGGCTATGTTCCATGACTGATGGATCCTGTTACCCCTGTTAGTATGTTGTTTGGTTATGTTTCATTTTTTCTTTTTTTTTTCCCCAATAATTTTTTTTCCCTTTCCTTCTTGTTTCATCTATCCTGTGCTTACTGAGAATGAAATGGGAAAGCCTGCTTTTATGTTGTTTCCTAGGTAATAAAAAAAGGATGTTCTAAATTTGAAAGTGGCACACGCATTTATTTTTCTAAGCATTGGGTGACTGCAGTATCTAAATAATATTACTAACTGTGGAAATTACTGCCTCATATAAACCAAATTTTCTGTGTCTTGTCTCCAGCACATTCTTGGTTTCTTGGGTGTGTTTATAATTTGATACTAAGCAGGTAACTGAAATCTTTTTTGCATAAACTTAATAAACTTAAATTCCGAGTGTGTGTTTTAGAAAGAGAATCTAATGCATAGAATAAATGATCCTTTGTTGTATTGACTGTTAGACTTTCAACAAGTGAAATGGTCATTAATACTTTCATTTTTAAAAATGGAGTTAAAATATGCAGTAACCATACAGAAAATATTTTTTCTCTACACCAAGTTTTCATCAGTTTGTTAGTCCACATTCCAGTTTTAATTCTTTGAATTTCTTACAGTAGTCATTACTTGCCTCACTTCCCTTGTTGAAAGATGTAAAGCAAAATTAATTATATATGTGTAGTAAAATCTTTCTTTCCCTGAAGGCTGTACTGAAAGAGGGAGTTTTACCCTCTCAGTTAAATCTTTTTTATAATAACAAAAAGTGTAACTGGTGTATCTTTGGTATTAAATATGGATATTTGCCCTAACCTTGACTTCTTACACACTTCAGGAATAGCTGGATGTTAACTATAGAACATCTTCCAGTGTGTTGACAAGGCTTTTAAAGCAAACTTACCCATTTTTGCCATGCTGATCTTTAATAGAATCAAATTGACACAGTTGAAACATTTTTTGGGAATAAAACATAGATTTGCAATTTCAACATCTAGTTTTTCATTAGAGGAAAGCCATCAGTGACTTGTCATATTCCCACCAATGTACATTTTCTTTAGAGGGCTCTTTTTTTACTGCCTAGCCTGCTGTCTAAGACTATCAAAAAAAGGTATTAGTTAATGCTAATTAATTAATAGCTTTGCTACAAAACGAATCTGAAATAGTTTTGGAAAGCTACTGCCAAACATAAGATGCTGATTTTTAGTTGCTGAATTCTTATATCTAGGACCTCAAGTCTTAATTCATCTGCTTGATTTTTGTAAGCTAAATATGTTCACATGAATTTCATTCACTGTAATCAATTTTCTTCCTTCTTGTGTTTACTTAAGGAAATCAGCCAAGTTCTATTTCTTTAAAAAAGTACATAGTCTAGAAAACAAAATATGGGAAACGGCTTGGTTTAGAGAATGTAAAACATGTCAATTGTTAAGGTTTTTTCCATTTCTTTAAATATATTGTTCTGTACATACATGTCAACATCTAGAATTGTATTTATTGATAAATACTTTAAATGAGTGTGCTGGAGACAAGATTCAGGGATATTTTGTCATTTATTTGGCTGTCTCTGCAGAGAAGAGTGAAGCTATTACATGTGTGTAGTAGACAAAAAATATTCTGATCTCACATTAAAGTAAATAGAGCTTTATTCACAGGGCATGAATTGGTTTCTGTATCTAGGCTAATTATCTCAAATTACAACCGTGTGCAAAGCCTGTCATCAAAGACAGATTTTTGTTTAGTGCAGGGCTCTCCAGTCTTAGTGAAATGTGATGGTTAGGGTGTTACCCACCCCACCCTCCACTTTAGAAATCACCCAGACTAGACTCAGTCGGCTCTGGAAATATGAATGAAGCTTATATTTACAGCTAGCACAATATACAAGCAGATATTTACAGTATATACAGTTATATACAGAAATATACAAGGTAAAAGGTAATACAGAAACACAACTCTCCTCCCAGAAACCTGAGTCCCCAGGAGGGGCTTCCAACTGCCTCCTCCCAGAAACCTGAGTCCCCAGGAGGGGCTTCCAACTGCCCCTTCACCTTCCTCCTACCCCTCTAAACATTACCCCAGTCCCAAGGAAGAATGGAGGTTCGGCCAGGGGGGTTAGGAAGCAAAGGGGATTATTTAAATAAATGAAGGGTGAGGTTAGAAGAGAGATACAGCTCCAGGCTCACCAGCAGGAGAAGTGAGACTGCTTAATATATTTTTTGCTTTTTATTTTTATACATGTCAGCAAGCCTATGAGGGAAGTAGACATCACCATTGTTTTCCTTTCACAGCCTGTAATCTAGTTCTTCTCACCAAAACATTCTAGCTAGCTTCAAACTAGCACATGAAGAAAGCCTCTGTGTCAGTTATTTCTTCTCTTTGTTGCCCTGCTGCTGTGTATCTCACCTGACTGCAACTGACACTGAAAAATTAACACTAGCACAAACCTGGAGCCCACACTGAGCCTTACAAAATCTCACAGCTTGCTTTCTGTGTTATAATATGGTTTGTTATAGCTGTACCTCACCAGTTCAGAACAGGTCATCCAGTCTGTCTGCTGGCTAAAGGCACTTGCTCTGTCAATATATGTCAATATATTTGTCCCATGTCTACATGCATATGCACAATACTAATGTATTTTGGTTTTTTTAATTAATAAGAATAATATTAAGATAAAGCATACTAGTTACTAAATGCACTCATTTGATAACTGGGTTTTGGTTAAAATTGGCTTTTCCTAGTCTGGACTAGCTTCCCTGAAGGTGGTTTTCTTGAGATTTGAATTTTCTGAAACACTGCTGCTTCTCACTTAGTACATTTCCTGTTTTAATCTAAGCAGAAAATTTCAATGATGTTACGTGTCTTACCTTCAGATGACCTTAAACAGTGAGATAAGAAAATTCAAAAGCTGAGCTCAATTGGCAGTCATCACACTCTCAGAAAGACCTCAGATATGGTATACACCCAACAGAAGGCTGTGTCCACTGCGTTTGCCATAATGAATGTGGCAACCCAGACAGAACTCCTACAAGAATATTCAGCTGTCCAGGTCGCAGGCAGTAGCCAGAGCCTTTCAGCGACAAGACTGGTGAGGAGGCTGAAGGGAAAATCATAGGAGGAAAGACTGAGGGAGCTGGGGTTGTTCAGCCTGGAGAAGAGGGGACCTTATCACTTTCTATAACTACCTCAAAGGAAATTGTAACCAGGTGGGGTCGGGCTCTTCTCCCAGGCAACTACTGACAGGACAAGAGGGCATGGCCTGAAGCCACGCCAGGGCAGGTTTAGGTTGGATATTAGGAAGCACTTCCTCACAGAAGAGGAAGGGTAATTAGGCACTGGAATAGACTGCCCAAGGAGGTGGTGGAGTCACCATCCCTGGAGATCTTTAAGAAAAGATTGGGTGGTGGCATGGTTTAACTGCTGTTGTGGTGTTAGGTTATAGGCTACACTTGGTGATCTAAGAGGTCTTTTCCAGTCTCAGTGATTCTGATTCAGTAATGGTTGGCAGTAGTGAGACCAACTGTGGGTAGTTGGCCAGATGGATTATCTGCTTAGCCTGGTGGCAGAGTTGTGAGCAGAAGTAGAAGAGTTAAGGACCACGAGGGAGGCTGAACAAGAAATAAGACTGGTGAAGACAAGCTCTGCCCTCCCTGAGAAAGAAACAGGAGCATCCATAAAAACAAACAAACAAACAAACAAAAACCCACAGGATGCAGAGGATCCTGTATCTTCCCACCTGCCAGGCCAAAAATAAAAGCTTAAATTTAATGACTGAATGTAGACAAGTTCATGCTCAGGGCAACAGACCTTGCCTACCCTTGTCCTCCCAGGTGCCTCAGTACAATAGATATGATTCTCTGGATGTGGAAGACACTCTATCACTGATGTGTGTGATGGTCCATCTACACCAAACATGTTGCCAAAGGCAGAAAAGACCTACCCCTTGTATCACGACCACCTCTGTGAGGAAGAAGAGGTTAATTATAGTCATAAATCATTCCCTTCTGAAGGGAGCAGAGTCCAGCATGCTGGACAGATCCTCCTCTTAGGGAAGTCTGCAGCCCCCCTAGAGTCTGGATTATGGACATCACTAGGAACATTAATTCCTAGCTTGGTATAGCCCTAGTGCTCTTCCATGTGGGTGGAGATGAAGCCAAAACCCATCCAAGAGTCATCAAAAGATATTTCAGCACCTTGGGACAGTTGGTGAGAGAGTCTAGAGTTATTTTTTTCCTCCATCTTTCCTATTGTGAGGAGTGACGCTGGAATAAACAGATGGACCCAGTCTGTTAATACATGTCTTCATGGTTGGTGTCATCACTACTGTTTGGGGTTTTCAATGATGGACATTAGGCTTACTTTTGTCAGATTATATTCACCTTTCTCAGAGAAGGAAGAGGATCTTTACTTGGGAGCTTGCAAAGCTCGTTGACAGGGCTTTAAACTCAGCCTAAAGGGGTAGGAGGATCATATCAGGCTTGCCTGTGACAAGCTGTGGGATGACACACCATGGTTTAGAGGGACAGGATGTTAGTGAGGGCCCTCAAACTATTCCTTTGAGACTTGCTGGGCACCCTGCATCACACTTGAAGTACTACAGAGATGAGCATGAGCTCCTAAGGTAATAGGAGCCAAAAGGGAAACAGCAGCAAAATACCTCAAAAGAACTGAGGAGTGTACCTCTAAGAAGGTGGCATAATTAACAGTCCACCTGAGGTACATCTGTGCCAATGCATGCAGCATGGGCAACAAACAGGAGGAGTTAGAAGTGTCCATGTTGCTAGAAAGCTATGACCTGGTAGCTACTACCAGAGTATGGCTATCAGTGACTCCAGGCTATTTAGAAGGGACAGGCAAGGAAGAAGGGGTGGGGGGATTGCCCTCTACATCAAGAAATGGGTAGACTGTGAAGAGTAGTCTTTGAAGAATAGCTATGAGCAAATGGAAAGCTTATTAGAAACAGAGGCAACAAAGGGAACCTTGTGATTGGTGTCTGCAGGCTGCATGATCAAGAGGAACCTATTGACAAAACCTTCTGTCCTGGTAGGGCATAAATCCTATTGTAATAGTTCTCAGAAAAGAGGTGATAATGGAAGTGCTGGCACAGTCAGTCTTCCCAGCCCTGCAGGTGTTACAATAAAAGAAGCTTTAAGAACTTGAAGAGCAGCACAAGTGCTCGATGTTTCCTTCAGTTGTTTGTGAAGGGGAAATTTTGCAACAGTGCTATTATTTCAGTTGTCCCTTTTTCTTTTGGAGTTTTACTCTGCCATAGTTCATTATCCTCATTTCTTGAAAAAGCAGAATGCTGTGGTAGGACTCATGAAAATGTGAAAGAGGGTTCTTTCCTTCAGACCTTTTCTTTCTGTTCTCTTGATGGAAGAGGAAAGTTAAGTCTTTCTAGGGCAAAGAGGATTTTTTTTTAATACAATCATGAGCAGACCAATCCATAGTGAGTAAAATATTGGAATGGCATTATTTTAGATATTTAGATATTTTAGTAAGGAAGAGAAATTACCTGCAGTATTTGCTTGTCAGCTGCACTAATGGATAGTTTAATCTCCCTGCAAAGAATAGCTCCTCTTCTCAATGAAAAAGTTGAATGGCTGCTCTGGTGAGTGTTGCCTTTTACTGACTTAAAGTAGGGTACTTGTTATATGTTGTGAAATGAGGAAGATAAGGTAGTAAAATGTAAAATATTGTGTAGCTAGAAAAGGTCATCTAGTTATATTCATGTACAAGGTGCTTTATCACATTGGTGCTCTAGCACCAATACCTTTTAAGTGAATAGCAGAGAAAAGTCCTGCACCTCTAGCATGCTGAGCTACTAAGGCCTTCATAAAGACACAGCTGCATTGTCCCTAATTAATTGAATTTTGTCACTTTCTAGATCAAAATTTTAATTACCTTTTTTCACTTTAAAAGCTTACAGAATTATTCAGCAACTTTCAGAGCTGATATGTTCCAGTTAAATTGCAATAATTCACCAGATAAACCTTCAGAAAATACTAGTGAGACTTCATAGCCCTCATTTAAGTCTCCAAATGTATTACTGAGATAATGAAGTATTTGTATGTTTATACACAGTATATGAATGGAAGCCCAAGCTGTTTTTCTCTCTCTCAAACTACCTTACTTTATTGGAAAGAAAGAGGAGAGATAAAACACAGTAAAATAAAGACATTGCCTCTATTTGCGTCATAACTCTGTGTATGTATGGTTTTGATGATAGCATTTGAAATGTTTAACTTACAGCAATTTGGATTCTACACAGAATTTGGTAATAGAATTGTAGCTCTACTGTGACAAAACATAGTTCCATTGATTTGGCCTCACAAGGAAATCAGTTGGCTTAAAAAAAAAATATTCCATGTTTATTTTTAGCATAACTTCCTCAAGAAGTAAGGCTTATGTCATTCCACCACCCATGTGCCTCTGTTCCCACTAGAAAACGTTTGGACAATTGCACTCAAATCTAATGTAGGAATCAAATTTTCAAAGATACAAAGTTTTTTTGCAAGATTAGTGACAAAGGCAGAAAATCAGTTACTAGGCAGAAAAATACACATAAAAACATCCCTAAATCAACATGCTCCTCTTCCTAAGCAGTTACAGCATGAGTTCAGTGTTTGTCTGTTCCATTTACATGTGGGCTGGTCAGGTGGCAAGTGTGTGCACATGCTCAAAGGATCTGAAGTGTGTTGCTGGCACTCCAGGGGTAAAAATACGATTGAGATTGGAAACAAAGAGAACCAGAAGTATTTGTGGGAGATGGGATGGATGACAGTGGGCTCAGAAGCTTCTGCCTCTCAGGAAGAGTTTCTTCATATTGTAGAATACGTGTAAGGAAACTTAGAGTGATACTGCTGCTATTTTTATTGTAGTTTTGATGAAGCATGGTACATAATTCTTGTTGTTATGGAGAACAATTGATAATTTAACTGTATACTATAAACTGCCTCCACTTGACAATTCAGCAACCCTGCATTTACACCAAACTACTTCATATTTGTATGTTTTCAGCATGGATTTATATGATTCCAGGTGTTTTAGTCACTACTTAATTAAATTTGTAAAGCTATTCTATTTGTAAGCAACTCTTTTTGTAACTTTTACTTCTAAATATATCTCAGATATTGTTTTAATTGTTGTAGCATTGCCTACCTCACTGTTTCAGGTGTTGTCTGATGAAATTAACTGGATGCTTTGGGAAATGTTATGTACTGCAAATTGTGATTTCTTTTCTATGATAGATTGTCATCATCTGTGTAATTGATTCAATTTTAGTTTGTTGTAAAATTCTTAATGTAGGATTAAATATTCTTTAATTTACTCTGAGCATACCTTTTGATTTTTATGGACACTTTGTTTCTTTCTTTATTGGAGCATAGTTTTTGATTTCCTGACGATTTCACTTACGTTTGTTGACTGCTGGGTTTTGTTTTATTAACAGGTCATCTGAACAAGAATCACCAAAGTGAGTTTTCTTTAAGCTTTCCACTCTAGAATCTCTAGTTGCAAAACATGTAATAAAATACATAATTTTTCAATGTAGCAGTCTTCTGTGGTTCAAAGATACCTATAAATGTATAAATTAATGAAGATTGTAAACATCTGTGAAAAAAAAAATTGGATCAACATGTGGAAAGTCGTAAGTCCTTACATTCCTCATCACTATTGACAAAAAAGCTGGTTAAGAGCTGATATAAAAGGTTAATGATGCAAAAAAATACAGGTAATTCTATCTAGTGACTCCTTGTTTAGTGCCAGAAGGTGTTAACTGAAATAATTTGTCATATTTTATTGTTGCTGCTGTTTCTTTTTTTTCTACATCAAAAAAGCATTATGATCTGAAATCTCAATTTGTAAGTCTCAATTTTGTAATTACTATGTTCTGAAAAACTTATTGGATGCGTTTGCATGTACCGTGTTGTTCCTCTTTTTCCAACACGGACCTCACTGGATTCATGGAAAGTCCTGGACACTGTTGGATGAAAGCATAATTTTGGAAGTGTAATTCCTTTAAGTGTCATTATAGTTCACTCCTTCAAAGTATTTTGAAATTATTGAAAGTGCCAAGTAAATAATATCTCAAAAATACTGAAAAAATATTTTCTGTAATAACTGAAAATTCTGGAAATGGTACACAAAACACTTTATTCTCATTTCCAAGCACACAGGGTATTAACTAAACATCTGAAATATTATGGCCAAAAAGCATTTGCTTGATGGCACCTTTCAGAATGTTGCAAACAAATTTCCATAAGCCAAGAAACAAACATTTCCATTATTATATTTTGCTGCTGTACATATTGTATACGTTAAAAGCCTGAACTATGTTCCACTATAGTGCAGTATTACTTTTAACAGTTAGCAGTGATTGCTGGAAATACTTAAAATGGTTTTAAAAAGCTGACATATGTAATTAAACTAGGATCAGAGCAGAAATTAATTTTGAATTTACAAATATTAATGCCAGGGTTTACTTGCATGTACTACTGCTACTTCAGCCCTGTGAGGATTTCACATTGCTTGTAGGGATAAACCGTAACAAAGACCAATAGCGTGTGCACTTCCAAGAATCAAATATGCGTCACTGCAGTGCTAGGCTTTCAGTAGCACTGCAGACTGTTCTTGCAAAATGTACTGACACAGAAGGTGATGTTCTATCATCTAAGTGAAAAGCCTCTCTGCAGTGGGTTAATGCAAGTAACTAAGACTTGGTGCTTGCTGTTCACAGTGTTCTGCTAGTAACATGAAACTCTGTTTGAGGTTTCTCCAGGACACAGATTTTTTGCAAATCGTGGTATTTGTAAAGACAGAGCAGTTTGTTTGAGTTTTGTTTTTAAAATATTTTAATTGTATTAGAGGCCTGCTTTTCATCCTTTTCATAAGAGAGCGTGTAGCTAGAGGTCTTGGAGCACCACCAGGCAACTTGCACAATTATTAATTGCTAACTTGTGTTGTCCTTGAAGTTTAAGGTTCTTGAATCACTAGGCCAGGTTTGTGCTTTAGTTCTGAGTGCTTCCACAGTGACAGAATAGATTAACTCTAAAGAAACCTTTAGTTTTTATTTAATTTCCTATTTCTCTGGCAATTTACCATGGCTTTTCTGCAAATCACCTTCTCCTAGAGGCACAAGGTTTAGGCGACACTCGTAAGTGGGAGGAATGAAAAAACAAAAAGCTTTGTAAGAATGAGAGTGGAATCACAGCAAAAGGCTTTTATAGGTAGGGTTGGCAGCTGAAGTGCCTTTCCCCTGAAGCTCAGCTCTCGTGATGCTGTGATTTCCTGCACTACCTCAACATTGCCTTTCACTGCTAATATAGAAATATTTTGCCTTTTTTTTTTTCTGTTGTAGTTTAGTTTATTTTTGTCATTTCTCTGGATGTCCAGTGATCAAGTGATAGATTTAGATCATACTGGATTCCTGTTACCCTGCACCTCAAGAGGTGATATTAAATCTTAAGTATAAAGCTCACTTGCTCTTTTAGCTGGGCAATACATTTGTGTGTTTTACTATTCAATGTAAATAACTGGAAAACTATGCCTCTTATTCTTTATTTATCCATTTTAAATGAAGGATTGTATTGGAAAACAGTCCAGCACGAAGCTTTCTGACCCCTAGCTCACCTAAAGCCTTGGCTTCATCTCCCAATGGAGTGAGTAACATATCTGGCTCTTCCCCATTGGAAGGAGTGGATAATCAGTTCTTAGAAACATATGACAACGTTACAAAAAGTAGCTCAACAGAAGATTTGAGACAGTACTACTGCAGTAAGGTATGTTCAGTTGCATGCTTTTAAAGTTAAAACTCGTACTAAAAGTAACTTCGAAATACAGATTAAGAATGCAGAAAAATTGTGATTATGTGAGCATATACATGAGCATATTTATCCCATTATCAGACTAAATCTTGGCTTGCTGCTTAAATTTATCCAAGGTTCTGTATGCAGTGCAATAGGCAAGCCTGTCAGCTGTATTGATTTCCATAGAGCCTGGGCTTCTGTGCTGGTTTGAGCCTAGCTGAGATATTTTAGTGAGAGGAATTAGATTATAGGCTGTGAAAAGGAAACAATGGGGATGTCTACTTCACTCATAGGTTTGCTGAGATGTACAAAAACAATGACACAAACATAGATAACAGAGTTGCTCTATGGCTTTGGCTGCCTCCCTTCTGTCTCTAACCTGCTGTCTGTGTAACTAATCTGTCTGCTTCCTTACCCCCCGGCCAATTCTCCAAACTCACTTTGAACATAAGGCAAAGTCTGGGATAAGGTAGAGGGGTGGTAAGGAGGTGGAAAGGTGGTTGAGAGCCCCTCCTGGGGACTCAGGGTTCTGGGAGGGCTGTTGTGTTTCTCTATTACGTTTTTTTAACTTGTATATTTCTGGATATAGCTGTATATATTGTAAATATCTGATTGTATATTGTGCTAAGCTGTAAATATAAAGCTCCTTTCTAATTTCCAGCTTGGCTAAGTCTAGTCTGGGTGATATTCAGAAGCTGGGGTGGGGGGTGGGTGGGTAACACCCAAAACTTCCAAGAAGCATCTGCAGGGGAAGTTCCTAGTGGAATCCTTAAGTGATTAAATCTTACCTCCTCCAAGGAGAAAGATGAGATAACTCAGATTTCCTCCGTGTCTTGATAGCAGGCACAAATCTACTTTATTCCAGGCATCTCCTCAGGGCCGCTGCTGACTTGTAATCCTTTTGTCATTGTACATCTGTTGCAGAAAATACTAATGCATCCATTAGAGGACAAAATGGGGCAAGAAGTAGTTGTTTCATAATCTTTAAAGTAGAATCGATTCAAATGTGTTGAACACAACTTTATCCTTTAGTAAAGACATGTTGAAAATTTTAATAGCAAATATCAACCAAGAAAGGTAAGATGAGAGTGAAAGCCTTAGGATTGAGCGAGCGGAGAATGTATTTACTGTTATATGTGTTGCTATTTTTATAATGTGAAAATAATACTCATTATAGTATTTTGTAGCCTTAACTCAGTCTTGTTTTAAACGTGGATTTACATATTGTTCAATGTATTTGCATTTGGGTGCACTGTTTTCTTATTTGATACTATTTTCTTTTAAAAGGTAGAAAATACTTGGCTTTGGTTTTTTTGTTTATTTGTTCTTTTTTCTCTGTGTTATGCAGAATGACCTAATTGAGGGAGATTTACTTTTAGTGCATATCCTACCAGATGAAGATGGGAAGTTTGGATTTAATCTAAAGGTAAAACATAATTTTTTTAAATAATTATAAATTTTTTTGTCTTTAATGCACTGCTTTGGAGAAAGCAGTATATCCTACAGGAATTTCTTATACATCAAGAACTTTTAAGAAGTGGAGCGTAATCTTTAAATGCTAAACCAACAATTACAAAAATAGGCCTCTTTAGTTCTGTGCTGTTTGGTTGCAGATACTATGAGCATGGCACATTTCCAAAGCAGGCTACCTATTTGTCTGCTTAAATATGAACTTTGGATTTTGATTCAAGGCATCAACTTTTGAAAAATTGGACCTCTATTATGAAACAAGTTTGTTCTATCCACTTGAATACATCAATTAAGAAATCACACTGTAAGCACAAAAATGAATTTATGAAGAAAATGAATTTACTGTTGATAGTAGATCAGTGGAGATTTTTTGTGTTACCTCACTGAAATTCCATTTAATTAGATAAAATAAAGGAGCCTAATAGGAAAACCAGGGTAGAGTTTGATCTTTTCACCTTGGGCACTTAGATGTGGATCAGTGACAGAAGGTCATATAAAAAGGGACTACAGTTGTCTGTGACTTCAATCCTACCTGATCTCTTGCAGGTTCATCACAGCATCTAAGAATACTGTCCACCTTGCAAGTTCAGGTGTTGAATTAGACTAGTTTGAAGGGTTGGGATAAAATAAGTGCTGCATTTGACCTGGTTATTGCCTCTTAATAAAACAATATAGCCAAGCAAAGACACTGGATCTAGTTTACTGAAAAGTGCTAAATTTAAAGACACAACACACTTCCCCTGCTATGTGCTAATGAAAATTCAGTCTTACCAACTCTGCCTATAATGACAAAACATAAAGTTTATATAAAAATAGCAATAAAACGTTACTTGTTTTAAATGCTGTTTATACTCACTGATATATTTGTGGTTATTTACTTGACATTCCTCTAGGGTGGTGTAGATCAAAAAATGCCGTTAGTGGTATCAAGAATAACTCCAGGATCCCCTGTAAGTAAATTCTTAAACTTTTAGTTTCTTCCTTTACTACTCCTTCCACGACTCATAGGTGGTGTACATGTAGGAATTTAGACACCCGTAACAAGTATTAGCTACCAGCTGAGCTGTTATTTTTAGAAATTGATTTGACCAGTATTTTCTTAAACCACAGACTAAAAGATCTGGAAGGATTAGCCAGTCAAGATACCAGTAGAAAGGATGTTTGTTTTGCCTGTTACCTCAGAAAGTTTATTTGAACAGGAAAATACGTGATGAGGGACATGAGCAATGGCTGAAGATAGCAAACATTAAAGGAGTAGTCTAGGCCCTGCAGCCTACAAAATAAAAAAGACAGCTAGTTTGAAGGAGACATGGTATGGATCTGTAAGAGTATCAGCACTGAGCAGAGAATTCCAGCAAAACAACTACAGGCTACCAAGTTTAGTTCCTGAAATCAAGTTCTCTGTATGTAGTGCAGTAGTTCTTCATCCATAAGATAGTAGACCTGTGAAAGACTTTGACAGAAGATGCTGTAATTAAAATAATTTTGTAGGTGGTCAGGAGAGGACAAATACTTGGGAGAAAAACCTGCTGACAGTTACTGAACAGGCAAGCCACAATAGACTGAGGAAATCCCTAGGGCTAAAAGTATTTATAGTATGGGAGAATGCTTGAGACGGAAAAAGGGGCACAGAATGTTTCCTCTGTTCTTATTTTGACATGGATTTTTTTCTTCTGGAAATGTTATAGACCATGTAGAACATTAATCAAAATGAGAACAACTGCTGAATTCTCCTGTGGAGTTTTGAAATAGTAATATAACATCTTGAGAACTTTTTTTTTTAACAGATTAGTACATAAATATGTGAGGACTTCTGTTACAGTATCTCAATTTTTTCACTCACCTTCTTCCAAAATATTTCCCAACTCTCATAAAATAATTTCAGTGCAATTTTGAGATCAAATGTCTCAGTTCTAGTTTAAATTTGCGGAGACTCAGATAAATTTGATAGAATCAATAACAATTTTATAAAGTGCCCTTCCCTCTTCCCCCTTCTTTCCCAAAAGAAAGGGATTAGATGGAGAGAGAGAGAGAGAAGTAAGGACACCCAAATAAATGAATCTCACTCGACTTGGAAGTTAAAAGGAAAAGTGTAACAATAACTTAAAATGGTATCTGAGGTAGGGAAGTTACAAAGGATATAGGGAAGGGAAAGCAAAAAAATACAGAAGGTATAAATACAACCCGATTTTGATGGTGATGGCTTTGTCCGCCTCATGGGTGATGGCCACGTGGTAAAACAAAAGAGAAAGCCATGAAGAGATGGTAATGGTGGTATGCAGGGAGCAGAGAATGCAGAGTGGCACAGAGAGATGCAGAGAGGGAGAGGCAAGAAGTCCCCCTGCTTTTATGGGACAGGAAGGGGGAGTGGGCTAACCATCACCTGATGGTGTTCAGACCCACCCCGGGGAGGGGTCGAGACCACCTAGGGTCAGGTTCAGGGTTACTCCCCCTGGAGGGTTAACCCTATAAAGCATATATTACAGACCTAAGAATCCAAGGTACTTGACATCTTGTAGACTTCTTAAACTTAAGCAGCCACAGGATTGATATCTAAATGTCATGATGTAAATCAAGATAAAAGAGATTGTTTGAGGAGTTGGTTTTTTTGTCACATTTATGATTTGTGGCTTGGCCTCTGCAGTGCTTAGCACTCCTTTATGAACTGCAAAAAATATTTTCATAACTAAGTAGTAGGAAGTTATCATTATAACTTAAATCCACAAAGTGAAAATAAGAGTCTTTAAAATATTTCATGGTCAACCAAGCAAACTTATTGTGGATGATATGAGATATCATACTGTGATACTGTGATACGGTGAAAAGAGGCTCATTCCACAGTCAGAGAATGAAAAGTGCTTCTCCGGAGGCAGTGACTTCTTTTGACAGGTTCAGATTGATTTTGGAATCTACTGGTCTGGTTTTTTTTTCTTTAACTGGAAAGGACTGGACTTAGAGCTTACACACTTCATTTAAGTGTCTCCAGTTAGTGGTGTAGATATTGGTGCAAGTGACCAGTTTGCTTTCTAGCTTGCTAAGCCTCCAAACAAGCAAGTTAGCAGGGGTCAGGGGACAAAGAGTTACCCAAAACAGCTTACTCAACAGCAGCGTTACAGAAATTGCATCACATTACTGCAATAGCATAGCAGTATTAGCAATGATTATATATAAAACTCAGTTTTGCCTTTTCTTGATTTATTTCAAAGTTCAATTTAAGCAATCCATGGAATGCATTTTTACATTATTTGAGCTCATTGATGCCTTTTCTTCATTGTGTTTGCTGCTATTTTAACCTGTTCCAGATTCACTCATGAGCCTGTGAATTGTCCTCAGAGATGATGTTTGGTAATATTTCTGCTGAGATCAGTTCTTAGGTTTGTAGGTCACTGTTTTTTCCCTATTCCTACAAAAATACCTGTATTTGGGAGTAGAAGGGGAAGCAAATCTGCTTACTAAAATAAAGCAATATTTTCTCTGTCACATCCTAAAGATCTAAAAAAAATCTCTTTCTAACAAAGCAGCACCCTAGTATACGGAGAAGACTGTAGGACAGAATAGCCAAAATTATTGTGGGAGAGCACTGTATCTATAAAACAACCATTTATTGCATATGAGGTTTTTTTTAAGTATTAATGTCCTCTAGTGCAGAAGTTGTCATGATGGAAAATAGTGTGCATGCTTCTTGTAGTGGTAACATAGTGATTAGAATAAGATGAAACATCGAGTCTGTCAATAGCACAGGAAGCCTTTGACAGAATTAATTGTGTGGTAAATCTCAGCATCTGAAAAATCTGCAAATTATGCTTACATAGAAGGTATTAAGTCTCCTTCAACATACATTTTACATTGTCAGGAGATTTGAGTAACAGAGCTGAGGCATTAACATATGTCATGGTTAATGAAGTTTCTGTGAGCAAAGATATTGATCTCCTTCTGTGATAAAGCATAATAGCCAGCAACCAGCCAAGAAATATATATTCTAGACAAATAGAGGAGATCAGAAGCCATTGCCTCCTTTTTCTTGTTGGTGTCTTTGCTCTTCTAAACTGACCACATGCATTTTTATTTCACTTACTTTTTAAAATAATTCTATTTCAGAGAGTTATTTGTATCTCAAACAGTCACATTTCAGGGTGATTAAATCAATCAAGTCCTTAATCTTGACTTTGGAAATTGTACAAAATATAGCGAGGGAGTATTCAGGAAGCTGCAAATACCTGGTTAAATCAGTGTTGAAAAAAATAATGACTGTTCTTAATCCTTATCCTTATTAATCATTGCCAATCTTTCCTATCCTTCATTGTTTTATTTATTTATTTCTTAGGAAAAAGTCGGAGGACTTCTTTTAAAAAAACACAGATTTTGTGCTTGGCATTTTTTCCTTTTGCATACATCTTTCATTTCTTTTTCTGTTTTATCTATTTTGCAGCATTCATACATGTCTTAAGTTTTCTTTCCTTTTACTTTATTCTCTGACACAAGTGGCTCCTGATTTTTTTTCCTTTATTGTCCTTGCCTCTATTTATTTATTCTTAGTTTATGTTCTTGTTGATTTGTTCATTATCACTTCTCCTGTCTGTATCTTCCAATTTTCTGCATGATAATGTAGTACATCACTGATAAACCTACTTTGGAACCCAGACAAGGCAAAATCAGGATCAGGTACAATTAGAAGAGCTTCTTCCCAGTTGTGGGGTTGGTGATGGGTTCTTTCATAAGGCTAGTTAATTTGTGTTTAGATGACTGAAGTTCAGGGAGCCTGCACTGGCCGGAAGGAAGTACAGGGAACAAGTATGAAAAGAAGGTAATAGTAAAGGTCTATGCCTCATTGATAAAACAAGTATCTTTTTTAAGTTTGAAAATATAAAAATTAAAATCAATTTATTGTGGAGTTGGCCTCTCTTCTAGGCCACGTGGGAGAGACAGAGACATGGGCTCACACCAATATGGTGCATAATGAGCAATCGTTTATTGAAGCTAAGCGTGAACCTATGTAGTGGCGTTTGGTAGAGGGGCATGTACTTTTGATAGGCTTACATAGGCAGAAATGGGCTGTCCACACGCACAGAGGCAGACCTGACCAACTACCTCCCTTAATCCCCCTTTGCAACAACTCAGCCACAACATTGCTTGTTCCCAGGGCTGACCAGCCTGTCTTCCTTGCACAGCTCAGAGCTCCCTCAGCTTCTCTGCCAGCTTCCCAAGGTCATCCCTCTGCAGCTGTGCCTCCTTATAATTTCAGTTACTCAATCCTGCTTACTCTCCTTATTTTCTCAGACTATTCAGTTCTGCCCAACTCTGCTCAATCCTGTTCAAACCCCAGCAATTTATTAATAATACTCAAGACTCAAAGGTTGTAGAGTCCTATACATTCATATTACTGATCACAGGAGGTTGGAAGGGGCCTGAAGGTCATCTTATTCAACCTCTGCTCAGGGATCACCTAGAATCAGCTGCCCATGGCCATGTCCTTTCTGACTTTTGAATGCTTCAAGGTGGGAGATTCCGAAGAATCTCCAGGCAGCTTGCTCCAATACCCACTCATCCTCACAGTGCAAAGGTGCTGAGCCACTTGGACACCCACAAGTCCATGGGACCAGATGGGGTCCACCCTAGGTTGCTGAGAGAGCTGGCAGATGAGCTGGCCAAGCCGCTCTCCATCATTTTCCACCAGTCCTGGCTCACTGGAGAGGTCCCAGGAGACTGGAAACTGGCCAACGTGATCCCCATCCAAAAGAAGGGTCAGATGGAGTAACCCGGGAACTAGAGACCTGTCAGCCTGACCTCAGTGCCAGGGAAACTGATGGAGCAGGTTATCTTGGGGGCAATAACTGCGCACCTGAGGGATGGCCAAGGGCTCAGGTCCAGCCAATATGGATTCAGGAAGGGCAGATCCTGCCTCTCCAACCTGATCTCCTTCTATGATCAGGTGACCCACTTGGTGGATGTGGGGAGGCCTGTGGATGTGATCTATCTGGACTTCAGCAAGGCCTTTGACACTGTCCCCCACAGCAAACTGCTGGCTAAGCTGTCAGCCCACGGCTTGGATGGCAACACTCTGTGCTGGGTGAGGAACTGGCTGGAGGGCCGAGCCCAGAGAGTGGTGGTGAATGGTGCCACATCCAGCTGGCGGCCGGTCACTAGTGGTGTCCCTCAGGGATCAGTGCTGGGCCCCATCCTCTTTAACATCTTCATAGATGATCTGGATGAGGGCATCGAGTCAGTCATCAGCAAGTTTGCAGATGACACCAAGCTGGGGGCAGATGTGGCTGGGTTGGAGGGCAGAAGGGCTCTGCAGCGGGACCTTGACCGCCTGGACAGATGGGCAGAGTCCAAGGGGATGGCATTCAATGGCTCCAAGTGCCAGGGGCTGCACTTTGGCCACAACAACCCCATGCAGAGATACAGGCTGGGGTCGGAGTGGCTGGAGAGCAGCCAGACAGAGAGGGATCTGGGGGTGCTGATTGATACCCGCCTGAACATGAGCCAGCAGTGTGCCCAGGTGGCCAAGAGAGCCAATGGCATCCTGGCCTGCATCAGGAATGGTGTGGCCAGCAGGAGCAGGGAGGTCATTCTGCCCCTGTACTCTGCACTGGTTAGACCACACCTTGAGTACTGTGTTCAGTTCTGGGCCCCCCAGTTTAGAAGGGACATTGAGATGCTTGAGCGTGTCCAGAGAAGGGCAACGAGGCTGGTGAGAGGCCTCGAGCACAGCCCTACGAGGAGAGGCTGAGGGAGCTGGGATTGTTTAGCCTGGAGAAGAGGAGGCTCAGGGGTGACCTTATTGCTGTCTACAACTACCTGAGGGGTGGTTGTAGCCAGGAGGAGGTTGCTCTCTTCTCTCAGTCAGACAGCACCAGAACAAGAGGACACAGCCTCAAGCTACACCAGGGGAAATTTAGGCTTGAGGTGAGGAGAAAGTTCTTCACTGAGAGAGTCATTGGCTACTGGAATGGGCTGCCCAGGGAGGTGGTGGAGTCGCCGTCCCTGGAGCTGTTCAATCAGGATTGGACGTGGCACTTGGTGCCATGGTCTAGCCTTGAGCTCTGTGGTAACAGGTTGGACTTGATGATCTATGAGGTCTCTTCCAACCTTGGTGGTGATACTGTGTTTCTTGATGTTCAGTTGAAGCCTCCTGTGCTTGTGCTCGTTGTTTCTTGTCCTGTCACTAGGGTCCACTGAAGAGAGCTTGGCTCCATCTTATCTGCACTTTCCCTTCAAGTATCAAAATCACCCATGAGCCTTCTATAGGCTAAACACTCCCAGGTTTCTCAGCCTTTCTTCATTTGGCAGATGCTCTAGTCCCTTAATTACCTTCATAGCATCATCATCATATCAAGCAAAGCTTGAATTTCTTTGCACTGAGCTTAGAACTAAGCATATTAGAAAGTGGCAGAAAAAGCTAAACAGACCATAGTGTTCAACAGTTAATACAAATTGCTGTATTCAAGGGAAGGCATAAGATTTCTTCTGAGATGGGAAAAAACTTATTTTAGTCTTCTCTGCAGCACAGGTAGCAAAAGGATTTGTCACAAATTTAGGGTGCTTACCTGCATCTTCTTGTTAGAACTTGAGTGAATGGAGTGAGGAATAAGCTCTCTATCTGTAGACATTATTACATATGCACCAAACAAAATCTGGTAGAGAAAAGAGATATGAAATGTGTGTGGTTTTTTTTAAATTTTAAAAAGTGCTTGTCCGGAGGATGTCATGTTACTTAAATTATGTTCATCAAAATTATGTTTGTACTTTTCAGGTATTCACTGCATGAAAACTGTAATGTGTTATCTTACATGTCCAAAACACATTCTCCAGAAATTTGGTTTCAAATGGTTATAGCCAGTGATTGCTGAGACCTGGAATCTAAAATACAGATCTTCAAAAGCAGTCTGATGGTGGCTGTTTGATAAATGCAAAACAGTTTTCTAGCTATCGAGAGAATAATAGAATGGTTTAGGTTCGAAGGGACCTCAAAGATCATCTAGTTCCACCATAGGCAGGGACACCTCCCACTAGAAGTGGGCTGCTTGAACTGTTTTTCATTTTGACTGAGATGCTTTGGAGCAAGAAAGATCACTTTAGATCTGAATCCTTTGATAGAACTTCTGCTACAGAAGATGAAACTTTGCCAGGGAAACTCGTTTTGCTTGATGAACTTAATATCCTGATGTGTTCCTGCTTACACAACTGGATGCAATAACATTAATCCACTTCTGGGCCACTCAATTCAAGAGAGATGTTGAGATACTGGAATGCATCCAGAGATGGGCGATGAAGCTAGTGAGGGGCCTGGAGCACAGCCCTATGAGGGGAGGCTGAGTGAGCTGGGGTTGTTTAGCCTGGAGAAGAGGAGGCTCAGGGGTGATCTCATTGCTGCCTACAATTACCTGAAGGGAGGCTGTAGCCAGGTGGGGTTGGTCTCTTCTCCCAGGCAACCAGCAACAAAACAAGGGGACACAGCCTCAAGTTGTGCCAGGGGAGGGATAGGCTGGATATTAGGAGAAAGTTCTTCACAGGGAGAGTGTTTTGTTGCTCAGGGAGGCGGTGGAGTCGCTGTCCCTGGAGATCTTCAAGAAAAGATTTGATGGGGCACTTAGTGCCATTGTCGATTGGCTAGGGCTGGGTGATAGGTTGGATTAGATGATCTTGGAGGTCTCTTCCAACCTGGTTGATTCTATGATTCTAATGTGTTTCTTTGGTCTTTAAACAGGCTGATACATGCATTCCAAAGCTGAATGAAGGCGATCAGATAGTATTAATAAATGGCCGAGATATCTCAGAGCACACACATGACCAGGTGGTCATGTTCATAAAAGCCAGCAGAGAATCTCACACAAGAGAGCTTGCACTTTTGGTCAGGCGGAAAGGTAACTGGGCTAATTTTATCAACTTTTCATGGTTTTGAGACTTGCTCGTACGCTTGGTGGCATACTTTCTTCTGTCTACATACATGTGTTCTTGGTGTCCTGGGAACAGGTCTGTGCTAAAAAACGAATGTCCCTGCATTTGAATTAGTACAAGTAGTCTTATTTTTAAGTCTAAAAATCTATGAGAAAAAATAGTCCATTGCAAATGGTTTTTGTTGGTTTTGGTTTCATGGGGTTCTTTTTAAACCCCATGCATAATTTCACAAATCCCCAGTTGCAGGTATGCAAATACCCATGGGCTGTTCCCTGGCACCATTCAGTTGTACAATGAAACAAACTGCCTTGTTCTTGTAGGGTTTTTTCTTTCTTTGTTTCCGTTCTTACAGTAGACATTTTATGACCTGTGCTGACTACTTGCTAATCTGCCAGCAAATAGGAGACAGTCTCTGAAATATGCAGGGCCTTAAGCCTTTATATTTAGAATATGGGAAACCTATCCAGCTTGGTTTTACTTGCTCCATGTTTAAACACGTGCAGATGCGAAGGGCTTTCAGATGATGTGGAACTTTTAGTTTACTTGCTTTCCTTAAAAGCTGTGGTAAGACCTTAACACACATGATTATGGAAGGACATTGGACAGAGTTTCTGATTACATTAAGATTTAAAAATCTGAAGGGATCTCTGTGAAACAAGAGGAAATAAAACTGCTTAAATTAGATGTACTTCTCTAGCATTTATTTTGTTTAACATTTCTTGGGTTTTTAGGAAGAGAGGTGGGATCTTGGTCTTGTTTTTCCATAAACAGTCCTGTTCCTATTACTGTAGGACTTCCTACCGGGTCTCTGCAGTGAGTCTTTTGTTAACATTTCTTGTTCCCTTCCTTCTTGCAGATATGAGAGGTCTGCTTTTAGCTAAATATAGTCTGCAACCCTATGCCAATTCTTTGTATGAGTGTAAATATCTCCCCGTTTTCTTGACATGTATAAGCCATTCTGATACACAGCTGAACATATTTAGTAATAAAAGAACTGCTATGTATATTGACTCATTAATGTTTATCATGTTCTTCAACAAGTTAGCGAGGAATGTCATAAACTAATAATCCTTTTTTGTAGTTTGCTAAAATAGTTCCTTTGGTATTAGCATAAGCAACTGCAAAAGTTAATGCAGTTGCTTTGCTAATGGCAAGGGACTACACAATCTTTATGTCTGTTTTGATGTTCAAGGTCCAAGTTTCTATAAACCTCTTAAAGACATATTTTATTAATAATGCTCTAAACATTTTTAGACAAAGTTCATTTGATTTTTACCATGGTGGATGTTGTGATTCATTAGCCTATTCAGCAGTTCGTTCTGTAAGACAGAGTTGTGGAAAAAATTTCTTTGTGCTTGAAAGTCAAGTTCTTTGCCTTCATATATTCTTTGGAGGGTTTCATTTTCTGAAGGTCATAAGAACATTTTACTCTTTGTAGCTTCTACAGTAATATAGTACATAAAGAAAAGCAGTTTCTTTGACTTGTGTTGCTCTTTGCTTTCCTGAGGCCTTATCTTTGCAAATTCTGTTCTTGCAAGCTGTAAATTTTAATCTACTGGAAGCACATTATTGTGGCTTGTAATATATTTTGAATTTCAATTCATCTTTCAGTAGTTAAGCAGTTTGTGGAGCCTAAATTAGAAGACAAAGCTGTTTCTCACAATCTCTCAGAATCTTTTCTTCCTACCTGTTCTGAGTATGGTGGTGATATACTGGAAGAGTCTATGGAGCAGCTAAGGAGAGGGCTGGAAAGTGGGACTATCCTAATTCATTTTGAGGTAAGTAGTGCTGAGCTCTCAAATGTAATGTAGATTGGTAGCTGTGACAAGCCAGTAATTTGAGTGCTTAGTTAATTGGAAATCTTATTGCTGCTGTTCAGTCTTAAGAAAGCAAAAATATGACTTGCTCTTCAGTTTCACCCGTCACTGTGTAGAATAAGGAAGGATTAGTTGTCAGTCTTGCATAAAACATCATCTGCTGAGAAAAATGTGTTTTAGTTGTCATGTTTCTGCCTCAAGTACCCAAAGCTCACTAAATTTTCTGAAGTATTTTATTGAGTAGAATAGTGGGGGTTTGAGAGAGGTCAATCTCATACTTTGTTTCCGTTTTTCAATGTCACTCAGTGACATTCTAAAGCATCTTTTATACCTTAAGTTGGAGTTCCAAGTCCTGTGTTGCCTGCTTTCATGAAATAACAGGAGCAGCTTGACCATTCTTCACCTTTTCTTAGAGGTTGATATGAAACTGTTAGAATGTTAATTTCTGTTTGCAGAACATTTGTAACTCTCAGTTATGTATTGTGTCTCCCTGGCAATCTAAACTCTTGATGGTTACTTCTCCATCAGATTACATTGTAAGTGGGTGTCACGGAGGGGGATTCTGCCACCTACGACAATTTGTGGTGAAAGGGAGAAATTAATTGGTGCGAGATAATATGTATAAAAATATATCTTTATTTAAACGTCAATATTCTGAACTCTCGCCACCCCCAACCACTGTATATTAATATTAAAATGGATCTCTACACAGTTATGGAAGGGCCTTATGGGATTAATAACACAATATAACTTATTAATAACTATATTACAATAACTATAAACAGAGAGAGTTAGGCAGGCCAGACTTTATGGCACCAGGCCTATTGTGTCCCTTTTGCACTTTGGTAAGTGTTCATTGACGTGCATAATTTTGGCACAGCCAGATTAGTAACTCAGTTTTAAGTTCCTTTCATATAATAATATTTTGTAATTGTTGTTGGGTTTCCCCCTCTATACCTTTGGTTGTCTTGCAAGATGCATTTAGTGCATTCTGACCTTAAAATTTTGGCTGTACACTCATATGCCTACATTTCTCCAGATGAAGTTTGCAAGATAAGTATTGGCTCAAAAGAGAGTCACTTGTTATGAGATTGTGATGCATCAAAGCTTTGTTTTTTCAGGTACTTGCAGGATTAAGTGTGATGGATCTAGTTCAGAAAACAAAAGCTTGTCTGAATTTTTTTGTGTTACAGTTGATTCTTTAAAATATCAGTCTGCAACTGTGTTTTCTTCTGATGTCTCCTACTGCTCGCTTCTTCCATCCTCAAGTCTATACTCCTTCTGATCTATGGGTTTGTAACAAAAAGACAACTGTGCAGGGAAATGGTTTGTATCAGTAACTCGCTTCCTTGTTCTTTTTCCTAGAAATTCATCTAAAGATGGTGATAGGTAGGCAATAACAGAAATTCTTGCCAAATGAAGTAGAAAAATCTCTCAGGTTAATTTTGGAGATAGATAGGAAAATATTAAATTAATGAAGATAATATTTTTGTCAGTGTATCATAGAAATATATTTTATGTGTATAGCATAATCGCATCCCTCAAAATCCTTCACTTTTTCATTATGTTTTGAAGCAACTTTATAGAAAGAAACCAGGATTGTCTGTTACATGTGCAAAGTTACCTTGTAACATGGACAAGAACAGATATAAGGATGTTCTACCCTGTAAGTATTAAGTACAGTTTCTTCCTATTTTTGTTTATCCTCTAAATGATAGCTTGTAAGATTGTTACATTCTTTATAAAAGATTTAATTCTACAGTCTAAGTTGTATAACTGTTCATTATATTTACTAAAATGTAATCTGATTTTGTTGGTATTTTGCTGTTTGTACATCTACAATACCTTTTTAACTTAATGGAAGGGAAACATGCCCCTTAACTGCTAATTTTATTCCCTTTTGTGTATTTGCATGTAGATGATGCCACAAGGATAATATTGCAAGGAGATGAAGATTACATTAATGCAAATTATGTGAATGTAAGTCATACAACATTTTGCATCGTGGTCTAGCCTTGAGCTCTGTGGTAGCGGGTTGGATTTGATGATCTATAAGGTCTCTTCCAACCTTGGTAATACTGTAATACTTTTTATATTACAATAATGGACTGAATATGTGATTTTTAAGGAATAGGGGGCTTTCATTTTGTATTTTGGGGATTTGTAAATGTAGAAGATGAAGTCTCATGTGAAGCAGTTGACCATCCTGATACAGAATAAATGCAAGCATGTGGTATATACCATGATAATGTGCAGACTTTTTAACCAGAAAATTGGTTTACCTTTCCATATACTGCAAATGCTGTTGACTCCTTTAGCTTAAAACTAAGCCTTTTTTGCCTCTATAACTACTTGTGGCCTTCCAATTATACTATGAATGGTCCAGAAGATAAACCAGAGCCCTGATTGCCCTAATCATATGTATCATCTGGGAGAGAGGGATAAGAAAGCATTACACTAATACTTAAGTATCAATCAGCTAACTTCTTATTAACAGAATCAACTATTATCTTACAATGTGTAGTATCAGGTCATAAACAGTTCTTGTTAGTGTACTTTTGGTATATCTTTCCATTATTTCTTACTAAATATTAGATAATTTAGAGAGCTTTGCAGTTTCAAGATTTCAAATGTATTTTTACTATTCATCATGTTTTTCTAGTTCAGCATGAAGAATGATGGAATCTATAGTATAGATTTAAATTACATATTTTTCACATAACAAATTGTGATCTTGACTGCCTTAATTCGCTTCTGCCTTCATTTTTCCTGAAAACTTCCTGTTTGAATGAGATGCTGGATTAAAATAGTACTTGATTAGTGAAAGCAGACTTTTCTTTTTATAGATGGAAATTCCTTCTGTGGGCATTGTGAACAGGTACATTGCAACTCAGGGCCCTCTTCCACACACATGTGCACAGTTCTGGCAAGTAGTCTGGGATCACAAGTTGTCACTGATCATCATGTTAACGACTCTCACTGAACGAGGACGAGTAAGTGTTCTGGTTCTTTGTATGATGTAGAAAGGTGTTGTGCCTTTAAACTTTGTTCCCTGTTGTTTATGATTAAATAAGACTAAAATAGTCCAAATTACTCTTTTGAATCATTTCTCTGAATGCCAAGATTTCTGTATGACTAAGGTGAACAGCTCTATATCTCTACAGCTTTTTTTTTTATTCTACTTCTTTGAAAACAATCCAGCTGTCTGATAAACACAGTTCGCTGCATTGACTCTGCTTTGCTGATCAGCCACATAGTATGTACTGTTGTTTTTCCCCCTGTAGCTTGGGCTCCATGTAGCAGTTGCTCCCCTAACAATTAAGCAGATGTCTGGAAGTGTTGAGCAGGTCGAGAAAACTTGCAGCCTGGTGTCAGACAAAAGTCTGCCATTGACTTACTAGGTTTAGCATGCTGGTAGTCAGAAATTAACTTGCTCGCTTTTATTTATGTTTTAGATCCTTTCAGAGAATTTCTCTGATAATTCTTTCTAATTATAGCACCCTATTCATTTCAGAATAACACAGTAAAAATTAGAGGTATATCTGATTGATTTTTGATGTAGTTTGATTTATTGTGCCTTTGTAGTTTTAAACATGGAGCTTGCACATTATTAATATACATAAAGGTTTTTGACATTTCAGAAGCTGAAAATTGAACAGTTGGGTTTTTTCTAAGAGGTGGAAAAGGTGATGACTCTTGTATGTCTTCAGTATAGCCTTTACTTCCTGTATGATCTGTCATGCATTATTGAATTTGTCTGGCATTGAGGTCCTAAACACCGTAATAATTGATCACTAGATCTCAGGATGTTAGGGGCTGGAAGGGACCCAAAGAGATTGAGACCAACCCCGCTGCCAGAGCAGGACCACACAATCTAGCACAGATCACAGAGGAATGCATCCAGAAAAGCCTTGAAAGTCTCCAGAGAAGGAGACTCCACAATCTCTCTGGGGAGCCTGCTCCAGTGCTCTGGGACCCTTGCAATAAAGAAGTTCGCCCTTGCGTTGAGGTGGAACCTCGTGTGCTGCAGCTTACATCCATTGCTTCTTGTCCTATCACAGGGATCAAGTGAGCAGAGTCTGTCCTCCTCCTCCTGACCCCCAGCCCTCAGATATTTATAAACATTTATTAAACCCCCTCTCTGTCTTCCCTTCTCCAGACTAAACAACCCTAGGTTCCTCAGCCTCTCCTCATCAGGCAGTACTCCAGTCCCCTAATCATCCTTGTAGCTCTCCACTGGACCTTCTCCAGCAGATCCCTGTCCATCTTAAACTGAGGAGCCCAAAACTGAAGGCAGTAGTCAAGTTGAGGTCTCACCAGGGCAGAGCAGAGGGGAAGGAGAACCTCCCTCGATCTGCTGGGGACACTCTTCTTCATACACCCCAGGGTTCTATTTGCCTTCTTGGCCACAAGGGCCCATTGCTGTCCCATGGATGTTATCCACCACCACTCCCAGATCCCTCTCCGCAGGGCTGCTCTCCAGCAGATCACATCCCAGCCTGTACTGGCACAGTTTATTATTCCTCGCCAGATGCAGGACTCTGCACTTCTGGTTGTTGAACCTTGTTTGGTTCCTATGTGTCTGTATGTGCCCATATGTGAAGACATGAAGATTGTTATGTGAAGATAGTTAAACAACAATAATTTCTCACTGAAATATATAAAAGCTGAAAAGCAACTGATTTTACCTGTGACCAGGTTACAAAGGTGTTCATGGAGACAGATGTTATTGAACATCTTCAGTCAAAATTACTTTCTGGGTTTTTTTACCAGTGAGCTGGAACTTTTAAGGCAATTTGTCATGAACTTCTAACCATCCTACTGGTACCTTTATACACCAGATGCTTTTTCAATTTTGTTTACTGGCAAGGTAAACAAAACTCACCCAGTTTGTGGGTGAATTTTCTGAGACAGAAAAATATGTATGTTCAAGTCAAGAGTATCCTCCGTTGCCAAATGCCAAACCTTTTCCCAAACCCTGAAAGTTTTATGTTCTAGAATATCTCTTTTCAGTGGTGTTAAGATTTTTATTACAGCATAAGTTGGGAATTTTTTGTCTCCAGTAATGTTCTTTTTGTATAAACTTTACTTAAATTTAAAGGGGAAAGTATTTCAAGTAAACCACTACAGCAGTAATTTCATGCATAATGGCTAAAATTTGGATTTCAAGCCATTGAAAATTCAACCCTCAAAATTCCAGAATTATGAAATTTTAACCTAATAAAATTTCCAAATCTTGCTACTCTGTAATAGCTTAAAAAGAAGTAATAAAAAAAAAACCACACATTGTAGATGGCACAGGCAATGTTGCCAAGTTGATAGACAATGCAAATTAACTAAAGCTGAAATATAAACATGTTGGGAATGTTGATTTGTTGGATTTCTTTTAGAGCTAGTAATAATAATTATTAAAATCTGTAGGCAGCAAAGAGAACAAGTATAGCTCAGCTGTTTTAGTCACACACAATATAGTTTCAGTACAGTGTCTGGGGACTTTCGTTAGGTTGGGTTTTTACGAATCTCTTGCATGTTCCTGTCCCTCAGCTGGACTTTTTCTTTAGTATTACTTTCTCATAAGTGCAGTGGACTTGTACATGAAAACTACACGGTTTATATTGGTTACATTATGGCACTTTGACTCCAAGACTGGAACCACAGAAGTGGAAGGTGAGAATTTTTAATTGCTGTCATGAAACATTGAAACTTTTATGTTGATGAGCAAACTGGAGCCACCTTCAGGTGACAAAGATTTCACTGATTTCAGTCTATTTCACGTTTCATCCTTTGATTAGATTGGAAATGAGGTGACAAGTTTTCTGCTCTTAGCTTAGCTTTTTTGAAATAAGAAATAGATATGGGCATTAGGATAGTTTTTATAGTAATTACATGTTAAATATGCCTCTAGAAGGTGAACCAGAAAAAGTTAGACGATGATTTTAGCAGCAGAGTGGTAGGGATCTGAAGATCAGCCTTTCACTATCAGCAGCAGAATGCAGGAGGGAAAATGGTTCCTTATGGTTTTACACAAAATTAATGCATTTTATTTTGGGATATTTCATAGGTACAATTTTAATGTTGAATTCCACTTCAACTCTCACTTGTATTTTGGTTTACCTCAAACTGCATGAACATCAAAGTGCATGCAAAGCACATCAGGTATGCTCATGTGCACGTATAACTTTGCCTTTATGGCCTTACATGAAACCTGTTTGAGGCAGAGGGCAAATCACACTCTTCCTGCATCAATAGGTGTGTTTCTGGGCTTTTTATAACTTCAGAATTACAGAGAATTAGTCATTTAAGCAAATGTCTCTGTCTTCAGTCTTACATCTGACATAGGAAAAGAGTGACAAATGACATGTTCGTGAACTGAAGTTATTCATCATTTCTTCCAGTTTCTGAGCATAGTTTTCCTTTAGAAGTATGAAAGACAACTTTCATTGTGGGACCAAATTACTGTGGATACTTGAGCCTGCTTTCTAGATCATGTTAATACTACTAATACTTACAAGCATTATTCTGTATTTTTTAAAATAGGTTTATCTTGTAACACAAAATGGTTTTTGAGACATCTGGTCAGATCCTCTGTGCTCAAAGCAGAGACAGCTTTGAACTTCATGCAGGTTACACAGTGTAATGTCAGTTAAGCTTTGATTATTTCTGTGGATGCAGATTTCACAGTCTCATAGGCATGTCATTTCTGTACTAGGCCATCTTCACAGGATTGTTTTCCCTTTTTTCATCATCTTTTCAGTTGCCTCTTGTACTTTCATTATTCACTTTGAAGAAAACTGTTGCTCTGTCTTCACTGTAACCTGCTATTAGGTGGCTGACTTCAGCTATAAATTCACACCCTACACTTTTCTTAAGATGGAATAAATCCATCCATTCCTCCTACATTGTGCCTTGGAAAGTCATTTTAGCAATTGCAGATAACTACGAGACAGAAAGCATCTCAAATCCTATTTACCTGAAATTTTAATTATAAATTACTACAGCAAAAATTTATAGATAATTTAGCTACTTTGTCCTGTCATTTTCAAATTCAGATATAAACACTTCACTGACAAACCAGAACAGATTTTTATATTTTTCCTTGAATTCCCTGAACTATAGCATAGGAGGGGAGGCTGGCAACAGTAGGGCTTGTATACAGTCTTGATGTGTGCTGATTTTTATTTGCAGACCAAATGCCATCAGTATTGGCCTGATCCACCAGATGTAATGGAATATGGCAGATTTCGTGTCAGATGCCACTCTGAAGATTGTACAATTGCTTATGTTGTTAGAGAAATGGTGATGACAAATGTTGAGGTAAATGTCTGTTACCTTTAGTTTTCCCCATACAAGCTGAATGAATGCATGTATAGCTAGGTAGATACAGGCTGTATCTGCGCATGTACATCGCAGTCAGTATACATGTGCATGTGTGTATATGTAGATACACACACAGATTTTTGTTAAAGAATATATATTATATGAATCACATGGTGTGATTATTTCTTTAGAGCTTGTTCAGAAACATACCTTTTGAAGTTCTATGATAAATTATGCTAGACAGGTGTTGTAATAAGCTTTTTAAAGAACTTTAGTACTTGTCTGTAAATAGTTTCTGAGTCATGGACTCTGCACAATTTTCAATGAGAATTTTGTAACTGTACTCTTTCAAGGATGAAATATGGGTCAAATGTCCACGCTGCTAAAATAGCCAATGAAGTGAAGCATAATAATGTTGTTTTGAGAGAAGATGCAGAGTCCCACCAGCTCCTTTTCATTGTCTTCAGTCATTTTTTTTTTTAATTAATAAAAAAATTCTTACGTATCGCAACTGAAATGTGGTCAGTCTATGTACAGCTATGTACTTAGATTCCATAGTTATTGATGCTTTACAGTAATGGAAGTGTTATAAAAGAAAGTTAAATTCATAGAGAGCTTCTTGCATATCAGCTTGTTGTGAAGCCTGTGTTCAGATCACATCTAGACTTTCCACAACCTGAACACAGCGCATGAAGTTTGGATTTTGTTTGCAAGTCGTCCCACATCTCTTATACATTTACCTCTTCATCTCTTTCCCAAAATTGTATGGTCACGAGTACTTTCTCAAAAGCTAAAGCATTTATGATATCATAAGATGTGTATAAGAGATCACTTTGTACTGATCAAAAGCTAATTTAAAGTTCCATTACTAGTCAATCTTTTAAATTTCTATATAGTTAAGTAGATTTTACAGCTGCTAGAATTGCTAGTAGTAAGAAAAATTAAATACATGTTTTAAAATGTAACATTTAATTAATGTTTTTACAGCAAGACTAATCCTTTAGTCTCATAAATTTGTAACTAAATCTAGCACTTGACAATGCATCCAGATGCATTTTAGCGTGATAAAGATTTCCTTTCTAGTCATAAACATGTGAGATGCCAGTACTTAAAGGTCTTTCAGTTAAGATAGTTTCTCCTACCTGTAAACCATGTAGTCAAGGTACAGCATAGTAGGTTTTGCTTCTGTTCTTCAGCCTATTAATTCAGATAGTAAGCTTGAATGTCAGCAGAGAAAAAATTAACCTCGTTTAAACAACACTGCAGAGTATATGTAAACAAATTTTATTGCCTGTCATTTAGATTAGTTGATTTCCAATTAACGTTGGTTAGCAAATGATTCATGTAAAGATTAGTTTTATTCCTTTCAAATACTTGTTCTTGCTTACTACTTTCCAAACTGATACTTTTTTTGAGTAGATTTACTGGTGACAGTATTCAGTGATTTTTCACATTAGATGTCTATTTACTACCATTTGGTAAGCCAAAATCCTAATGAAAATAGGGCAGTCATTATTTTTTTTGGTAGACATATTGTGTGAGAATAGAGTGCCTATAAAGGCACTGTTAAAGGGTCTTCAGCTGTGTAAGTTGTCTTGTGATAGCTTTCCAGTGAGAACATCATTGCTTATGTAAAGGTGTATACTTGCATAAATTTCACCTAGGGTAGACCAAAGCATGGTAGAGGTAGTCCTAGGTGGATGTGTGTTTGTTATGGTGAGGACAAAAGTTGTTTTCAGGAGGTCTTTTTTTTTTTCTTTTTCTTTTGGTGTAATTAAAAGCAAGTTTGATCATACACTTGAAGTGACTGTACTCAAAAGATGACTCAACATTGAGCTGTTCATACAGAAAAGATATGACACTAATAACTGTAATAACTGATAAATGTGTGTGCATTTGTTGTTAAAACATAGCAGAACTCCTGTCTGAAACACTGAGTACCTCTCACAGGTATTGTTGTGTTCTTTGAAGAATACATAAAAAGTAATCTAAATTCAAAACAGGTTTTTATTATTCTTTGAACTAATGTGAGAATCATTGGACTGGTCTTTTTGAAGACAAGTATCTTTTAGTGATAAGATGGTTATTGCTTCCAAACTCAGAAGAGATTTGATTTCTGTTGGAAAAGCATATTTGTGTAAGACCTACCTGTGAAGTAAGTTGCACAGATTTCAAATCTGCCTTTAGGGGAAAATAGCTCAAAAGAGTAGTTTATGAAATGCCACTCCTGGCCTCTTGTTTGTAGATCAGAGCACTTGAGGAACAAGAAACTTTTCAAAATTCTTCTGATACAGTTTAACTCAATGCTTCTTTACCTGTAACTGAAAATAAGCAAATCACTGCAACTATGTTAAATATTTGTAAATATTTTGTAAATTTGTGAAATGAAATAAGGATTAATTTCCTGCCCTTTAATTTTTCAAGACCAAGATTGAACACTGTCTTGCAGCAAAATTTAAAAAAAAAACACAAATAAGTTTGGGTTTTTTGAGGTCAAGGTTTTTTTTTTTAATATATTTTAAAAGCTTCAGAACATTTTGGGGACCATAACAGACCAAAAGGAAATAATTGTGTAGTGAGAGTGCAAAACTGACAGATTTGCAGATTGCATCAGGTTGGAAGGATCCCTGTCAGGTATAGTAATCCCTTAAAGATCTGATCCCTTAAGGATCTAATCTTGAATGTTTCTAGGGATGAGGCCTCAAACACATCCCTGTGCAACCTGTTCCAGTATTTTCACCAATCTTACTGTAAAGAACTTAGTCCTTATGTCCAGCCCAAATTTATCCTGCTCCAGTTTCAAACCATTGCCCTTTATTTTGTCACTACTTGTCCCTCTAGTTCTTCCTCAGCCTTCCTGTAGGTCCCCTTCATGCATTGAAATGTAGCAATAAGGTATCCCCAAAGCCTTCTCTTCTCCAGGCTGAACAACCCCAATGTTTTTCTGCCTGTCTTCATAGGAGAGATGCTCCAGCCCTCTGATCATCTTTGTGGCCCCACTCTGGACCCACTCCAGCAGGTCTTTGTTCATCTGGTGTTGTGAGTCCCGTAGCTGGACACAGTACTCTAAGTGAGATCTCACCATTTCACCACTGGTCTCACCAGTGTCACTTCCTCACAAGGTGCACTGTTTCATAAAATAAAATAAATATTTCTTTTTACTCACTGAAAAAAAAATAGATTTGGAAGCCTGAAGCAAACTTTAGTGTGATTTCCTTCAGGATCAGTGCCTTGCAACATACCATTACGCATTAAATCTCACAGATTTCAGCCACTTATGTTCCGAGAAAAAAAAGTCTTATTGCTTTCCTGTGTTTAAGCAACCATTTCACTTGATTTCAGTTAAGTATGACATGAATTCGTCCAAGAAACTTAACAAGGCTGTGGAGGTGATACTTCCTGAAGCTGAAGAACTGTAACTTTGTCATTTCTTTTTTTATTCTGCCACATCTTATTTTCGTTGCTGCTACACTTTGTTAGCTGTTCAAAGTAACTCCTACCTGATTACTTTTATTAACAAATAAAGAGAAAAAATACTCAAAATGTTTAATTTAATTTCATCCCTTAAAGACAAGTTATACCATTGCTATAATGAATGAGGAATAAGTGCCATGGGAGAGCATTTGCATCTTATAAACAACCCAGGACAAGGTAACTGTTGTGCTGTAATGTGAACCATTCAGCATGACTATGCAGACAATGACAATGCAAATAGAGTGATTTGGGGACATAAGCTTCTTTTTAATTAAAAGCTATTACTTTCCATGAATGTCACAATAATCATAGAATCATAGAATTGTCTTGGTTGGAAAAGGTTTTGGTGGAGTCCAACCATCAATCCAAGGTCACCGTGGTCATTAAACCATGTCCTGAAGTGTCATGTCCACGTGTTTCTTGAACACATCCAGGAATGGTGGCTCCACCATCTCCCTCAGCAGCCTATTCCAATGCTTGACCACTCCTGTGGCAAAGAATTTTTTCCTAATATCCAATCCCTGGCACAATTTTAGGCCATTTCCTCTCATTCTATTACCTGATACAAGGTCATTGTATCTATTACCTGATACAAGGTAACTAACCACCTCACTGCAACCTCCTTTCAGGTCTCTCCTCAGCCTCCTCTTCTGCAGGATAAACAATCACTGTTCTTTCAGCCCCTCCCCATAAGACATGTTCTTTAGACCCTTCACCAGTTTTATTGCCCTATTCTGGACCTACTCCTGCATCTCAATGCCTTAATGGTAGAAAGGGTGGTTTGAAGAGAGAGAAAGTCAATTCATGCAGCAATTCAAAGTGAAGATTAAGTATGCATTCATTTTTCAAAGGAAGAATATTGCCCTTTGCTGAAGGGAGGAGGTAAAATTGCATGAAGGAGGATCTTTCTGGCATTTTTCTGTTTATGAACATGTAAGGCCTTCTAGTGACTGTTAAATTGATATTAGACCAAAAAAAAGCAGCAGTGCAAGTGAGTATACTGCCAACTCTTTCTGCTATAAACAAATTAGAATCTCTGTAATTTTGAAATATCTTAATTGTCTGGGCTGAGGCTTTGCACACCATCTGTCTTCCTTGCCAAATACACGTCATACAACAGTTTGTGGCAGGAATGTTGCTCATGTTAAGGATTCTTAGATTGCCCTGAAACTTGCTTCTGCACATTAAAGACCATTTGTACTTTCTCTTTTCAAAGAAAAAATATAAATTTGACCATCAAAAGTGTCTTCAACCTGCCACACTCCACTCCTGAGATATTTTAAAAGCTTCTCTGAAAGGTGTTCTATTAAATTCTTATGGTAGAAGAAAACAAATTAGTTTTGAATAGTAAAGAGCTGAAAAACAGAAGTAGATGAAAAGCATTATGACAAGGATATACAGAAGCATAATGGGGTGAAAACAGTGGTCCAAAGACATGCCAAATGGAACTGCCAATGTATCTACTGTGCACAAAGTAGACTTTAACACTGATCACTGAGTTTCAGCTTTCTAGGTATATTTATGAAGCTTACTAACAAAGAGAATACCTTTTCCTGTTTTAGAAGAGCCTGGAGAAGAGAAGGCTTCAAGGAGGCCTTGTAGTGGCCTTCCAGTATCTGAAAGGGGCCTGCAAGAAGGCTGGGGAGGAACTATTTACAAGGTCTTGTAATGACAGGATGAGGAGTAATGAGTTTAAACTAGCAGAGGGGAGATTTAGACTGGATGTTAGGATTCTTTACAGTGAGGATGGTGAAACACGGTCACAGGTTGCCAAGGGAGGTTGTGGATGCTCCCTCCCTGGAGGTGTTCAAGGTCAGGTTGGATGAGGCCTTGAGCAACCTGTTGTAGTGGGAGGTGTCCCTGCCTATGGCAGGGGCTTGGAACTGGATGATCTTTGAGGTCCCTTCCAACCTAAACCATTCTATGATTCTAAGATAATATGACCATTTCAAGGTTAGTGTAATTCTGTGTGGTGAAATTTCTTTTCTTCTTTTGTTGATTGAATTGTTAATTGAAGATTATATTATAAGCTAGAGTGAAAATAGCATTAAGTGAAAAGGTGAAAAGCAAAACCAATTGTTTGGATTTTAAGGAAAGTCAAAACTTGATGTTGACCTTTCAAGCCTAGATTTCCTTCTTTCTATAGTAGTATTATCGTAGTAAGCTGTATGTGTTGTGACAAACACAATTCTTTTATTAATGAGGCATTTTAGGAAAATGAAACAGGGAAACTTACTGTTTGATATAATTGTAGTAAGCAAGGCTGTAAACTGCAAGAAGAAGATGAATGGGTGTTTTTGTGACTGAAGATCTTGACAGTGCAATGTTTCTGCAAGTGTTACAGCAGCAGTTTGAAGCCTATGACAGCCATGTTCTTAAGAGTTGCAATATCAATGGCAGACTTATTTGAAAAGGTCATGTAACTTTGTTTTTGAGCAAGATCCAAGATGTTAGCACAGCTGCAAGGAAGTTGCTTTTGCAGTAAGATGTCTTGAACTTGCACAGGAGGGATAGATACCAGAGGTACAAGTTTATTTTTGAGGGTTTTTTTGCTGACACCTTTGCTGCAGCAACAATAACCATTATCTGAAGGACAGTAACAAGTACTGTGGGACAGATTTGATGTCTTAGACCTCTGTAGGTGCTTGCCAAGGAAATGTTAGTCAGTGATATGAAACAGATAAATGTTGGCCAAATGACTGACAATAAATAGGGCAAATTACATAATTCAGAAGTGTCACTAGAATCTGTAAGTTGTATTTGTTTGTTGGGTTTTTTTTTAAACCACCATTTTTAAGCTGATTAGTGGAAATAACCAAATACATTAATTCGATTTAAACCAGTCCATGTGAATCCATAAGTGTAGACTTATAAAATAGGACTGACTAACAAAGCCAGATTTGATAAAGAGAAATTGTACATTTCATCAGTAATTAGGATGTTACAATGACTGTCATTGAAAATTTCAGAAGAAAAAAAAAAACTGTGGAAAGGATTTAAGCTGACTTGCAGAGAATAATAGTTTGGACAACAACTCGAGTATAATGAGAAGCTACCTTTTATTTTCCATTACCAAGTTTGTATAGAGAAACTGAGTTTGTCAGAAATAATGTGTTTTAAAATAAACATTGTTAATAGCTAACCTGTGCAATGAGGCTAACTCTCAGACTAGTAATGATAACTCTAACACTTTTTTTAATGCATAAATGGTAGATTTTATTAACAGTGGTGGTCTTCTAGTGCAAGTTATTTCTATTGTGATGGTATTTAGTTGACATTTTCTTAACTTAAAAATTGACTCGCATTGGGACTCTAAAGACTTGAACATTTTATATTTAATTGAAAAAAGAAACAACCAACAACAACCAAAACCCCACTAAAAATTTAGACTTCATCAGAGTGCTGATTTGAGTTCTTCTACATGAAACATTAAAGGTTTAGAATTAGAAAAAGTATTTGTAACACATGTGTATTACTGCTGTTTACTAATGGAAAATGAACTATTTAAAAATACTTGTAATTTTGAAAATCATGAGATGTAGTGGTCAAGTTCTAACAATTTGGATCACCTCAGAAGAGCTCAAAAAAAGCAATCAAAACTGATTCAGTCAAAACATAAATAACTAGCAAAATATGCTGATACTTGAGGCATATCTGGAATAATTAAGAGGTATGTTGGTCTCTAGGGATTAATAGGGCATGTAGCAGAAAATTAAGATCACATCAGAAGCAGTAGCTGAGGACTAAATGCATGGTCTTACAGTGCATTCTTATCTCGAGTAAGTCTTATATAACATGCTTGTTATGCTTAGTATCTATGAACTCTAAAAAGAAAAAAAAGCTATGCAAGTCACTAATTTTGAGCCTTAATTACTAGTAAGTAAAAACTAACTCTTCTGAGCTTGTAAAATGGCCTTTGATGCTACAGATCACTGCTGGGGATTCTTGGTTTTGCTGCTGGCACTTACCTGCTATGCATGGCTTGAAGTTCTTGACACACGAGGAAGGTGACTGGATTCTCAAATAATTTGAGCATGAATCAAGTCTTTGTTTCACCTGAATGCTGTAATTCAGAAGTTTCTGTTTTTAGAGACTCAGTTCAAACTGTTGCATGTAATTGCTGCATTATCTCATTTATTTTGAAGAGGTTCTGCTTAAGTGCACAGAGACTTGAGAAGGAAAACTTTTTAATGACACTTTCTTGTCATGTTTTTGTATTTTTTCAATCTATGGCATTTCAGAAAAAGTTGAAGTGCAATCATTTGATCTCAAGCTCAACTACATAATGGTAGCAAAGATGAGTAGAAAAAGGTTCTTTTCTGGAGATCCCAGTTACCATGGGGATCTTTTGATAACGTGGATGATAAATGTCAATCCAATTTGTATCAGAACAAACTTAGTTGTTAATGTTAGGTTGCATTGTCCACTTGGGCCTTACAGTAGACATTTTAATCATGATCGCTTCTACTCCACCTTTAAGAAGCAGTGTATGAGCCGTGGTGTTTATCTTCATGTCCCTAGAGGCAACCGTACATTTCTGCAATTGCTTTGACTCTCCTTGATAGAGGCAGTAGTTATCCTGTCCTCTATGTCATACTAGCTTGCTAGCTAGGAGTAGCACCAGTTCCTTAAATGGAAGAGGATAGCCACCAATTGAAGACATTTAAAACAGTAGATGTATTTCCGTAACTGTGCCCTTCAGAGGAAAGGGAGGAAAAAAAAGCAACTGTTTGAAGTCACTAGCATAATGACAACGTTGTGTGAGGACCACTAAGGATAGTCCAGCTTTTGAAGACCAATACAGTGACAGAAGAGAGCTTTATTTCAGAAGGGTGTCAAATATTGTCTAGTAATAAACATCAATAAAATGCAGCTACCAGTTTAACTGCCTCTAAATGTGTGGAAGAAATAAAGGAACATGAAAACTAGCCTTGGTTTGTAAAGAATAAGATCCTCATTGAATGGTGCAGCAAAGCGCAGGGGTGTGTTATGTCTCGTCTTTTCCACTCTGACAATCTGAATGCAAAGGTGATTGATTTTGTAATCAAAGTTAACAAAAAGCTGAACTGAAAACCTGTAAAACCTTTATTTCTAGGTATAATTTAATGAAAAAGGAGCTCTTTGTGCAACACAGTCTTTCAACTAATTATATTGATTCCTTCTGTGGGTCATACAGTAGTCATTCATATATGTACAATGGACATGTATGTATGAACAATATACATTGTTTTCTAACAGAAACCAAAAGTAATAAATGTTGCAGGTAACTTTATTATAACTGAGTCTGTAAGTACACACTGACATACATATTTGGAATAGATTGCATAGTCTGTTTTTTTAAATATAGTTCTCAATAGTTTCTCTGCTATTTTCTGCTGTTTCTTCAAAACTGTTGTCAACTACTACAAATTACTGTTATGCATGTCTTGTAGCATTTCGCATCAGGTGAGTCACTGGAGTCACTGATGTCAAGGTATAACAAGTCAGTCAATATATATTAAGAAAATTAACATCTGTTTAGATCACAGAAGTTGAACTTGATACCTGTTTTTTTTTTTAGAAACTGTTATGCCTTTTGCATGCTTTCTAAGAATTACACATTCACACTTTACTCTGAATTTTGAAATGACAAATACTTTCTATATTACATATATCTTACATTATCTGCAGAATGAACTTAGTTTTAAAAATATAACTCATATCTTATGCACATTGATACAGGAGTCACAACACTGAACACTTTTCAAAAACTGTACTCTATTTTAGACAGGGCAACAGCACTCCATCACCCATCTCCAGTATGTTGCTTGGCCCGATCATGGTGTTCCTGATGACTCCATGGACTTCTTGGAGTTTGTGACAAGTATGAGACCAAAGAGAGTAGAGAATGAACCAGTCCTTGTTCACTGCAGGTACATATGTTTTAAAATTTTGATCATAGATTTGCTTTAGCCTCAGGATAAACATTTCATGAGTCCTTGTATGGCATAAAAATGTTAAATTGTGCAATACCAGCATCTGCTGTGGAAAGCAGAAGCCTTGTGTTGTATATAAAGGATGGGTTCCTTTTCTTTCCCTTTCTTCTGCAACCTTTTGGTGAAATGGCTTAGTCATGTAATTATCACAAAGGTAATAATTTGTAATGTAAGTTGTTCTCCATTTTTATCCTCTACCACTGTTGTAACTTCATTTTGAGTGACACTGCAAAGTTTTTTTTTCTCCCTGTAAAAAGCAGGCAATTAGCTCTTACCTTTTTTAGTCAAAAATACTGAGCCAGTACATTTGCATCTGTAAGCAGTCATAATTGCTAAAAATCCATTTACTTTAAGTGATAGGGTTTTTATTTTTAAAAAATCTTTTTAATAATTGGCAGAAAGTATTATTTAATTTGCTTTAAAAATAAGCTTCACACACACCTCTGATTTTAGTAATTTCTTCCCATTTTTCTTAAGGCTATTTAGCATTCTAGTATTAAGATTGTTACATGAATCTGGTGCATTGCAAAAACCTAATTTAAAATCTATTTTTCTGTTACATATTACAGTGCTGGAATTGGTCGCACTGGTGTATTGGTTGCTATGGAAACAGCCATGTGCTTAATTGAAAACAACCAACCTGTTTATCCTCTGGATATTGTAAGAAAAATGCGTGACCAGCGAGCTATGATGGTGCAAACATCAGTAAGTGATGGAGAGGAAGCCTGTTTTTCTGTATGTGTACTGCACTTGTCTAGTTTTAAAAAAGATCCAGAATATTCTTAATGATCTGATTGTACAAGTCTTCAGTTGCCATTATAATTCATGCTTCCTACATGTAGCATAATGTAGCGTGGTCACAAAAGCTTTTCTGCTTCTTAGATGTGTATTTAACTTTTTTTGCAAATATTTAATATTAAAAGGTGATGTATTTCTATACATGGCATAGTCAGACTTACACAAATCATGGTCCTTTGTCTAAATTCTCTGCAAGAAGCTAGAATAACTTTTTGCTATTCATTCTGGCACAGAGCCTTATGGGGAGTTATCAAACTTTTGTGCTATCATTGGAAGGTAGGAAGTGGCTTTTCAAGAGGCTGCTTTAGGAGAAGGAATTCAATAGGAACAGTATTTGTATTTTTTTAATCATGTCGTTACTACAGTCTGGGAAAGTAAAGACCAGGAAGGAAATTCAGGAACAGTTAAATGGTATCAGTAACTGCAATATGGAAGTAGAAGGTGGTTTTAAGATCAAAGTTGATCAAAGACAGTTTGAGATCATGAGAGCAATTTTGTGTCAGCTTTGAACATATGGATGTTGCAGACCAGAGATGAAGGATCAGAGGTTTTACTTTTCTTGAGTAGAGGCAGCATGACAGAATATTGAGTAAGCATTACCTCAGAGAACTAAATGTCCTATAACAAATGAAAGTAAAGGGATACAAATCCACAAAGTCAGCAGTTAAATTGGACATTTCTGTCTCTCATCCTCAAAAGAATATGTCTTGATTTTCATTTGACCAAGTGTTGTGAAATTGTGAAATTATAAATATTAATCATTGAATATTTTTATTAATATAACATTATTAACTTATTTACTGGGTCTTTTGTGCTCAGTTGTGCAAATATATTACAGGATATGTACAGTGTATAGGGCTAATAATGCCCTATTAATAATTTTAAACAATTTAGCAAAACCTAAAAATGCAAAAGAGTGAACTGGAAAGAGTATCCTGTGGTGCAATATGCCATTTGTCCTCTAAGGGGACTCCTCACTGCTAAAGAAGCAGGTAGGTATAGAGTTTAAAGCAAAGAACCTTTATTTACAGAGAGGCTTTAGAGAAATTGTTTACTCACAGATTCAGTAACTCCAGAATCTGTCCAGATTATTGTCCTGAGAATGGAAATGGCTTATTGCTTCCAAGCTGTAGCTGTGTGTTTGCAGCAGTGACAGCTTTCCAGGACACTTGGCTCTCCCGGGCATCCCCCTTTCTGCACAGCTAAGCAGCAGTCTCTTGGTGACGACATGTCAAGGCTGGCCTAGTTCCAGCTTTCTTTGCCCAGAGCCAACACAACAGACACTTGTGCTTCTCCTGGTAAATGGAGGCACAGCAGAATTCTGGGTAGACAAGGCTTAAAGCATAAAGGTACAAGGTACACTAACAAGGCTAGGTATTAAGGAACAAGGCAAGTTGCCCAACCATCAGTTTGGCCAGTTGGCAATACAGAAGAACAAACCCAACAATCAATAATATGGCATTAAGCCAGAGCCATACCACATGTAGTACAGGCATAGAATTATAGAATCATAGAATCAACCAGGTTGGAAGAGACCTCCAAGATCATCTAGTCCAACCTGTCACCCAGCCCTAGCCAATCAACTAGACCATGGCACTAAGTGCCCCATCCAGGCTTTATTTCAACACCTCCAGGGACGGTGACTCCACCACCTCCCTGGGCAGCCCAATGGCAAATCATTCTCTCTGTGAAGAACTTCCTCCTAACATCCAGCCTATACCTCCCCCAGCACAACTTGAGACTGTGTCCCCTTGTTCTCTTGCTGATTGCTGAGAAGAGACCAACTCCCACCTTGGCTACAGCCTCCCTTCAGGTAGTTGTAGATAGCAATGAGATCACTCCTGAGCCTCCTCTTCTGCAGGTTAAACAACCCCAGCTCCCTCAGCCTCTCTTCATAGGGCTTGTGCTCCAGGCCCCTCACCAGATTCATCACCCTTCTCTGTACGTGTTCTAGTATCTCAACATCTCTCTTGAATTGAGGAGCCCAGAACTGGACACAGTACTCAACATGTGGCCTGACCAGTGTTGAGTACAGGGAAAGAATAACCTCTCTTGTCCTCCTCGCCACACTGTTCCTGATCCAGGCCAGGATGCCATTGGCTCTCTTGGCCACCTGGGCACACTGCTGGCTCATGTTCAGCCTACTGTCTACCAGTAGCCCCAGGTCCCTTTCTTCCTGGCTGCTCTTCAGCCACTCTGTCCCCAGCCTGTAGCTTTAACCAAATTTGGAAAGGCATGGGCCTTCCACAAGTTGAGCATAAACCAGGTGCATGCTCATTGTTTACCACAACATGTAAACATGAGCAAAACATGTTTGAGTAAGCCCTTATTATCTAGTCTCCCTGGCTCTAGGCCTTTGTGCTCCTTCTCACGCTTCCCAGGCTCTGCAAGGGGGAGGCAGATAGGGGTATTATGGGTTGAACATGCTAGGATGTGTTTAGCTTATGTTTGGATTTATTTAGAACTGAGTTTTGGGCTTATTAGCCTTTCCACCACACCAATGGAAGGAAGAAGGCAGCTTGAGAAGACAGATTTTGTTCATTAACAGGTTAATGACTGCAGGAGCTAGCATTATGATGTACTAGACTGGGGAGAAGTCTTGGTTTATCAAAGGGCATGAAAGTGTCAGGAAGTACAGTTGCTTGTGGAACATTGTTGCTCTCTGAACAGAGATTTTTCATGCGTATTGCTGGGACTCGTGTTCATTGCCATATAAGTGCAGTCTCTGGAAGTGCATTAAACTGCATGATTGAGGAGGGAGTTGTCTGAATAGTCCCCTGTCTGTTCCTCACAGATATGGAAGCTGTCATAAGATGAGAAAGATTAGCTTCAAATTTCAGGAAGCTAAATGCTGATTTCTAGAATTGTACTTGTCTATGTCCTTTAGTTTCTAAAATGAGCTAAGCAATTTCGGGCTTAATATTTCTAGAGGCAGTCGTCTTTGAAAACCAGACATGAAACCCTCAAGTAAACTTCAGCTTGCCAGGAGGCTGAGTCCTCTATGTTAAAACAGAAATCAGCAGGAATTGTCCTTGCACTCTGCAGTTTGATTTAACTGAAGAATACAGGTAATAGCAAAAAATACACTAACAGTCAGACCTCAGGTATAGAAAACAGATTATGTGAACTAGGATTCTTTACCTTGCTTGCTGTATTCCACAGTTTGCTATGAGTTACAGTTGAGAGAGGGGTGATCTGTAGCAGCAGTATTTTGAATCTAAGTTCCCTTGTTATTTCCAAAGTATGCATATTTCCCTGTGAAAAGGCAAATAAGCAGATCTGCCATACTGTGCTTTAAGTGAGACACAGAAGTAAGCACTCGATTGTGAGGAAACAGAATACCAAAATGCTGCATGATAGCATTTTGATATATTACAAGTGCTCTATCACATTTGCATGCCTGTATTCCAGTGAACCCTCCTGCTTATATTTGATATTCACCTTAGGGCTTCTGGGATAAGCTGTAAGACTTTGTTCAATTGTAACAGTCTTACCCTGAGGCATGCCTAACTGCCCTATGAGAACTGAAGTGCATACTCCAATTCTATGATGATACATTGTTGTGGAAGGGGGAAATTAATTGGTGTGAGATGATATTCTGTAAAAATATGTAATTTATTAATTTCAATATTCTGAACTCTCACCATCCCCAACCACTGAATTGTAATATTAATATTTGTTCTTACACGGCTATGGAAGACATTCTAGGAACCACATCAAACAGTAACTTGTTAATAACTAGCAAGCATTCAAAGTATAAACAGCAAGAGGAATTTCCCTGCGGCCAAATGCCACTTGGGGTCAGTATGCTCTTTGCCTAGTAGATAGGCCCAAGCTCTTTCTGCTCTATGGCAGAAGGCAACAGAGAATTACAGAGACATTAAAGCATTTACTCACAAATTCTTATTAATTATCAATCACCCTCCAAGCCTATGTCACAGCCTATGCAAGTGTCCAATCTTCAGGTACTCTGCCCATGGATTTTGTGGCTGTGGATGCTCCCGGCTTCAGGGGAAATTGCAGACAATCTCTGACTTGTTCTCCTGGCTTCTTCTGGACACTCTGTCCAGGGAATTCTTAGGCAGGACCTTCAGGTGCAGAGGCAAGATGTCGTGCAGTCTCAGCACGATGTCATGCTGACCACACAGGCTGATCATGTGCAGACAATCCAGAGTCTGCTCCTGGTAACTCACAGCAGTGGAGTTTACCAGGCAGTGATAAGGCAGCGGGCGTGCAGTAGGGTGTACAGCTGCACAGGAGACCAAGCTCCTTAAAGGCAGGCAGCAAGCAGTGAAGCAAAAGCAAGCAAGCAGGCAGGCAGGCATAAGCACTTTGTTTACCTGTGTACCTCCTATTGATCAAATGTGGGCCGAGATTAATGGCCCCTTGGTGACCAGAATGACCAATCAGCTTGGCAGTTAGCGAAAACATACCATAATAGGCAAAGGCCACAGGCCTGCTTTTCCCTAATTTGAGAAAAACATGGGCCTTGCACTAGGCAGGCACAAGCCAAGTGTGTGTATCTTACACAACCATGTTACACAACCTGGGCCCTGGGCAGGCCAGACTTTATGGTGCCAGTTCTATTGTGTCCGTTTATGTGTTTACCTCTGGTATGGGCACAAAAACATGTCCAGGCAAGACAAAGCGTGTATAAGCCTGTTTGGGGCCTACGGACCCTCCACGACATACATATACTCAGATGGATGTCATGAGTTGGAATCAGATAGGGTGTACTCCTTAAGTACAAACAGACCCATCAGAGCTATTAGCTGGTCAGTTTAGTGTCTGCACTTACTCATATAAAAGCTGTCCTTTCTCAAAGGCCAGGAACAACAGAAGTTACAACCAAAGTAATAAAGCAACAACAAATTTTATCTAACTGTATCACCTTTCATTTTTTGGAAAAAAAGAAAAAGATGCTAAACGATACAGAAAGTGGTGCTTTAGAACTTACATAATAGGATTAGTTGTAAGCTGAGCTGAGAGAGATAAGAGCAAAGAAAACAAGTAGTCTGAGTCAGAGGAAGCAGCTCTGAAGTGCTCATTCTTATTCAGTAGCTTGATCGCACAAATTAACAGAAATATTGAACAGAGAACTAAATATCGCATTTGACTTCTTCACACAGAAATACCCAAGTGACAATAACAATGAAGAGAAAAATCAAGCTAATTAAGAAATAAGGACAAAAGAACAGAGTGATATTTAAGGTGGGAGTAATTGACTGAAAGGTTGAAAGAAAGGCAGGAAAATAGATACACAGAAAGTTAATTTCCACCCCCCAATTTCCCTTAAGACTTTTTATACTTAGGAGAAACTATTTCAGATTATGGACAAGGATAGCATTTCTGACATCAATTTTTCATACACAACCTAAGGTCTTCCACAGTTCAACGGTTATCTTTTATAGCTGTTCTTTCAGATATGGGGAGGGTGCTTTCAGGTGCTCCTAGAGAGTAGAGAAGAGCTGACATAAAGGGTACCTGGGACAACATTTCAAATATGTAAAAACAGATATAGAAAAAGTGAAGCTGCACTTCTTGAGTATGTGACACAGAGCTTTGGATAGAGATGTTAATCTTGGGGTTTTGACAATAGTGCGAAGTACTTTTGAAGAAGAGGAGAATTATGCTTTGATTTTTGTAAGTTCTTTTGACTTTCTATCTTCTAGTGTTCTTGACATTGTTAGTCATAAAAATTCATTCAGCATACATGGGTTTTTAGTTCTGCACTAGTCCTATTCCTAATGTCTCCTTGTATCGCTTTTCAGAAAAGGATCACAGGCTAATTGCTTTTAACAAATAAGTACCTCACAAGATCATGAGAAAATGTTTGTAATAGTGTAATTCAGAAAAGAAACAATAATCTAATTTCCAAAGACTCCATATGAACTAAAGGAGCTCAAGAGTTTGGGTGACAGAAGAATTAACATGGCCATTACTCTTCAGAAATATTCATTCAAAAGCTTTTGATCCCATTTTGTGGCCTGATCGTAAATTGAAAATAAAGTGAATCCATCTTCTGCAGTACTGTAGCTGGCTTAAAACAAAGGTTTTAGCAAGGCAGTTGGACCTATATATCCTATATAGTAACTAAGTGTGTTTTCAGTGACCTAACTTAAAATGCACCCAGAAAAATGTAACTGCAGAACTGGCAAGGTTAGAATACTTCTAAAAAGTTAGAATACTTCTAATAATCAGATATCCATAGAAAGAAAAACAAAGGGATTATAAAGTACTTAAGTAACTAGTTAAAGGTAGTCAAAAGATTCATGTAAAATTGCATAGCTTTTACAAATAAATCCTATTCCTGAAATTTAAGCATGTGTTGTTTTAAATTTAGGGAATGTGTTTTCCTTGATGTGAGATTTTTAATGCTTGTCCTTCAGAGAAGAGTAAAGGTTACCTTTGTTTACTGCGAACACAGTAAGGAGAATTGGGTTTTCTCCTTCCACTTTAGTATCTCCTTTTCGGGAGAAAAAGAAGCAATGTTAGTCCTGTTCAATACTTCTGTATAACTAGGAGTTTTAACTAATAGTCATTCATAAACTTTTTTGTTTTTTCTTTATTATACAGAGTCAATACAAATTTGTTTGTGAAGCTATTCTTCGTGTTTACAAAGAAGGATTGGTTCGACCACTGGATTCTAGTTAGCACAACAGTGAAGGATGGATTATTTTTTCCCCTATGAGGACTGCTCCTAAGAGCTTGTTTCTGAAAGTAACTGAAATGGACTAGAAGCTTATGAAAAGGCAGATAAGCACATTTGAACTGTGACACTTTAAATTTCTCAAGATTATTGAATCATGTACAGTGTAGTAGTGACGTAAATGTATGAGAGCAGTTGTGTGTAATATGCTTTATTCACGTAGACAACCATAAACAATCATAGAAACTTGAACACATATTTTACTGCCTTAAAACACCCGCACCTTTGGGTGTTTTAACCTTTGAAGTTACAAAGGTTCTTGTGCTTCCTTTGAAATAGCGGAAAAGGAAACTCAATACTGAAATGACTCAACTTCAGAAGGTATTTAATATCTTTGTATTGTATGAAAGTTTATAGAAGTTCATATTTATAACTTTCTTATTCAGAGATAAATATTCATGGAAATGTAATCTTGGCTTCTGAAAGTCTGTTGGAGAGCTTTAAAAAGTTTATGCATAACTACTGTACTTTTAAAGCCAGAGAAATTCAGTATTCATTTGTCATAAATCTGTTAGTAAGTTTACCAGCTGTTATAATATGCTTCTTAACAAAGTCACATCTACTGTATGGGATGTGCAAAACAATGCTGCATTTAAGCATTTATGCAGATGGTACAGTCTACACATTCTGTTGATCAATTTCAGTTGCAACTTTCCCATTTAACAGTGACCTGCTTCTTAACACCTTTACTTATTGTACTGTTCTTCTGCTGTCCATCTCCTTCATACCTGTTTCTCACTGCTGTTTCTATATGTGGACTGAAAACATTTTAACTTAAATGAGATTTAATTCTCTATCACCTTCATTTCCATGTGTATTTCTGAGTTTTCAGATGTAAATATGGATTAATATTGTGCACAAGTACTACACTTTTGACTTACTGTATTTGCAAAGTAGTGTAATTGAATACTGGAAGAAAAATTACTACTGAATCCATCAAATATATTGCTGCTAATTCAAAGTGAGAAGCTTACAAGGGCACAAATGTGCCAATGTTGACTTGCTGTCCTTCAGCAAAAATCGCTCTTAACCAGTGATGAAATAACAACTCCCTATTGCAAGAGTTTTGCAAATTTAGTGTATTTCTTCTTTTACAGAAATACAGGTAAATTTATATGAAGATTTACATGGAAGGAGAAAAAGAATTTGTAGATTGATTTGTAGATTTGTTGATTCACCCTTAGGTACACTGGTCTCCATTTCATTTCATATGGGAGAACTGGACTTTCTGAACAATACAGCCACATTTGTATGATGTTAATTTATTTTGTGTGTACTTTTTGATTACTCCTGAGATAGTTCTTCAGTTTTGAATAGTGTTTTAAAAAAATAAATCTAAGGGACTGTTTAAAATTCTGTTATTTAAAAGATTATTTCTAAATAAGAAAAAAAAAATTATGGACCATGTCAGCTAGATGTTTATTTCTGTATAAAGGATGAGATAATTTTCTTTATATATGTGTGTACATATGCACACACATGTATCCAGATATATTTTAGAATTACGGTTTTTATTATGGATATTATCAATTGTATATGGAGTTTCATTGTGGAAACTGCCACATCTGTACAATGTGCATCTCTCATGCTACCAAATTATGTTTGTGCTCCAGGAGATAGCTGAAAAGTGAATGTAAGCTGTACTAAATTGCTGATTCTTGTCTTCTGTGGGTTGGATCCTTTCTTCAAGAATTTATTATTAGTTCTAGATAAGGAAGATACCTACTTTGTATTTATTCATCAGAAAAGTTTTAAATGGAACACAGAAGGTAACTGGAAACATGGAAAACTTCATGGCTTTGTTGAGGAGTTAATAGGTTTGTGCTCACTCTTACATACTATGTTCCAGATTTCAGTTTGAAGCTTTAATAGTATTTTGGAACATCATCCTCTTGCTTCTTTGGGCAGAGATTGTAAGGCAAGAGACTGTAACTTTGGTTCACTCTTAACTGCATCAAGTCACTCAAGCTGTCTGTCACTCCATGTGTAAAATTGGTACTGGACATGCAGATGTTGCTCAGCAAGCTTTCTTTGAAAAATGCATGTGGAAAAATATTGTGTAAGTGCAGAAGTAGTGAGCACTAAAGAATCTGTTTCCTCCTGGACAGTTAACAAAAACATCACTTTTGTTATGTGTATGTGTTCTTCAGTTCAAATATCTTATTTTCTTTCTTTTTTAACATTTTGGTGTGCCCAGGTCTCAAAGTTGTTCCTTGCAGTTGGCATGACTTGAAATTGTCAAGAAGGCAAGGAGGAAAAAAATCCCAAGAAAACAAATAGATAAAATATTTAGAGCGTCTCTTGTGACATTTGTTTCTTTCACAAAAGTACTTGATTAACTTATGGTTTATTTGTGTTTGAAGTTATGGCTGTATTCCTATCACTATTTATATTTCTTCATGTTGAATATGTATTTAGCAAAACACTGCAATTTTATTCCTTATTTAAGTTCAGTCTCAAGACACACAATATAGGCTTTACTTGCATGTGTGTGTAAATGATAGTGGCCATATTGTGACAACAAATGTTGCTTTTGTTCTGGTAAACATAGATGGTCTCAGTAATATTATTTGTGAGCACTTATTTGGATTTTAATAATTTGTTTGAAATTGTTGGGAGACTGGAAAACTACTCAGAGCTATAAAAATAGTAATCTGTGTAAAATGTGATTATTTTTATTTTTTGGTAAAACTTCAGAAGAAAATATTAACTACACAAGTACCTTGTACACTGTGTCCATCTTTATTTCAGTCTTGCTAAATTTTGCACATGTACCTGTAGGGTCTATAGAGGAGAATGAAGAGGGTTTTGTCTTCTCTCTGTATTCTGTGGTGGCTTTGCACTGAATGATGTATGCTTTAAATCTGATCTTTCAATGAAAGCATAATTGTGAAAACAACTTCTTAATCCTGGCTTTTAATTTTCACAAGACTTAGGAAATCAAAGGAAATAGAGTTGGTTATTATTATTTTATTACTATGTATATTTTTGCTACTGTATGTGTAAGTTTATTTCTAAAAATAATATAGTTTATTATTTCTGACATTAATACAAATATTATTTAATCTTATTGCATAACTTACTTTTAATAGGTTCTTTGCACAGTCGTGAAAAGTATTACACAAAGGAAAATCAGGGACTCTAGAATACTTAAGAAATAACTAGCAAAAGATAAACATTAAACTATTAGAACTGGAAAGAGGTTCTTGCAGTTGAGTTATACTACTTGCCCACTAGAGGGACTAGAAAGGCTTCTTTCTGCTTATGGAACAAGGTACATTCAATTTAGTTACAGAGAGGCTTTGAATATTTACTCACAAAATAGCATCTCCAGATTTGCAGGACTAAATTACAGTTTCCAGACAGTACCCAAACACTTGAAGGGAGTTCTGTTGGCATCTTGTTAGCCATTGAAGACTTCTAGAGCTTCCCAGGCTCTGACAGGGTGCTGGGAGAGAGGCAGATGATCTCTCACCTGATCCTGGTACCTCTTGGATGATTCTGTGTCCTTCTCCAGGGCTTCCAGTCTTGCAGATGTGCAGGCTTGGTACAACGTCTTCCAAATATGCAGACGCGCACAATGTCACACTAGTGGCTAATTCTCACCTATTCCATGAAATCACTTAACGCTTATTCCTCGTACACTGAAGCACAACAGTTTCCAGGTGTACAAGCCCAAAGCATCAGGGCTTGTTATTATGCAGCAGGCAGTGCACGACAGAGTGCAACAGGACAAGCATGATTGCAGCAGCAGAGCATGTTGTGTTTACCTGCTCACCTCTTATAAACTCAGCCTGAGACTACTGGCCGTTTGGTACATGTGGGTACCGTGTTTACCATTAGGAAGAGACAGGATGACACCAAGCCTTTGCCTTCCTTTCCTGCCCTTACTTCCACCATCAGCAGAAGAGAGGGAGAACAGGGAATGTCTGGACAAGCCAGGACATGGTTTAGGCCTATTTCCCTTCCACAACAGTTTTATTTGGGGGCTAAGAGTTAGAACTCTTAACACAAAATGTTTTAACTGTTAAGCATTTGACAAATAGAAGAAAGTGCTGTGAAGTCTAGATTCTGTATAATCTTCAACAGTTCAACCTCAGTTTTGCCTGACCTTTCTAGCATAGCTGTGAATGAAGCAGGAGTAATAAGTCTTTGAAATATTAATCACAGTGAAATAAACTAACATCTATTCTTCACAATTAAACAATTTTTTACTAAGTGTCTTTATATTTGATACGGGAATAAGAAAAATTCTGAATGTCTTCAGAGTTATCACAGGGGATACACTTCTGAGACAAGAGTGGGAGCAACAGATCTTACCATATGTTGCAAATAAGAAAAATGGTGCCATAAACTATGGATGCCTTTTGTGTAAAAGGAAATAGGAATAATTAAAATACAACCAAACATTTTTTTTAAAATGTTTGGTTGGTTTTCTGTCTTTGTTTTGTTTTGTAATCATGGGTTTTACTTTCAATAATCCTGTCTTTTAGGTTTTTTTGTACTGTATTATACGCAAACTGTACCTAAAAATTCAGTAATAATTCTTCATATACATTCAATTTTTTAACAGTTGTTTCTCTTTTTTCCCCTCCTTTTTTTCTTTATACAATACTTTTGTTACATTTATATATATATATTTTTTCTGAAATATCTAATTAACTATACATTTGCTTTATTGCAAGCATAATATGATACTGTTTCACAACAAAATTTCCTCCCTGTAGGTAGTGTCCTTCTGTGTCACATTCAATGCATAAATGGTCCTCTGGTTGCAAATGCTGAAAAAAGATACATGTGGTTCATATTTAGTTGATTAAAATTTAAACATAGTCATTTCATTGATAATGGCTTCATTGTTATATATTGAAGTGTAACACTGAAGTGCAAGTTTATTTTACTCACTGACATAAAGACTTCTTGAGAAGGAACATGTTCAGAGGAATATTTGTATTTCAAGTGGTAATATGCAGTTAGTCTACTTGATTAAAAATATTAATTTAAACTATAGTAAGTAAAGTTGTATCATTAAATATTTTGTTCAAAGGCAGTTGAAAGCCAGGTGAATGATTAATTCATTATATAAAACATAGTATTTTGATTTAATGGATTCTGTTCCATTTAAGTTCTGACACTGACCGTGTTAAGCCATCTCAGCTGTCTATTTTAACAGTAGCATTATGTTAACAGTTTGAATGTATTTAATGCAATATGATTTGATTTAAGTATACTGTAACATACTTAATGTACCAGTTTCTCAGCAGCTGTACAAGCTTCAAACAGTAGTATCCAGAATCACTGAAATTTGTGATGAATTCGGGAATTAAGAGTACGTGCCTTTATTGAATGTGTCTTTATTGACTTATTCTGATCTTTTTGCACACTATTTGGACAGGAGACTTGGAGGAGAGTCTCTAGATTATGTGTTATTTTTAACTTTACTCAGATTTTGAAATTAAAATTAAATTATTATTTAAAATGTTAAAGTATTGATTTTAGTACACATTAGTGAAGCAGTTGCATTTACTGTTAGCTGCCCTGTTTCTGTTTTATAGAATCATAGAATCATAGAATGGTTTAGGTTGGAAAGGACCTCAAGGATCATCCAGCTCCAACCCCCTGCCATAGGCAGGGACACCTACCACTAGAGCAGGTTGCCCAAGGCCTCATCCAGCCTGGTCTTAAACGCCTCTAGGGAGGAAGCATCCACAACCTCCCTGGGCAACCCGCTCCAGTGTCTCACCACCCTCACTGTAAAGAACTTCCTCCTAACATCCAGTCTAAATCTCCCCTCTCCCATTTTAAAACCATTCCCCCTCGTCCTGACATTACTAGACCTTGTAAATAGTCCCTCCCCAGCCTTCCTGTAGGCTCCCTTCAGATACTGGAAAGCCACTCTAAGGTCTCCTCGAAGCCTTCTCTTCTCCAGGCTGAAGAGCCCCAACTCTCTCAGCCTGTCCTCATAGCAGAGCTGCTCCAGCCCTCTGATCATCTTCATGGCTCTCCTCTGGACTCGCTCCAACAGTTCCATGTCCTTCTTGTGTTGGGGGCTCCAGAACTGAGGTTTCCTACAACTGTGAAACTGGCTTTGTCATAAACAAGCCAAGTAATGTAGCTGTTGCTTAAGATAGGATGTCACTTAGACCTGCTGAAGATGCAATGTGATATTCAGAGCAGCCTAAACTGATCTGCTGTCTGAGGAATTTAATTCATGCTGTTGGCAGTGGTAAAAACTGTAAAGATATTTTGAAAAAAGCATGCAGGAAGTGTTTTACTGAAAGCAGATAATATCTGGGCTTTATTTAAGAAAAGGATGAAAATGTTTTTAACAGATAAGGTATGGGTAGGAAATGCAAGGTTTTTTCACTTTGTAGAACATTTTTCTATGTCTTAAATGCATCATTTCTCTTGGAGCAATTTCCTTAACTGATTAATCCTGTTGATAGGATTTGATTTTTTTGTCAAACTGACCTAGAAAATAAGTTTAAGTTGCACTTTTTTCCTTATTTTGTGCTTCTAAGTAACATTAAACTTAAACAATATTGAGATCTTTCCTTTCTAGGTTTGTTTTTTTTTTTTGGCTGTTTACATGTCGCAGAGGGGGATCTGCCCCCTACACCAATTTGTGGCAGAGGAGAGAAATTAATTGGTGCGAGATGATATGTATAAAAATATATATTTATTAACTTCAATATTCTGAACTCTCGCCACCCCCAACCACTGTATATTAACATTAAAATGGACCTACACAGTCATGAAGTACCTTATGGGATTAATAACACAATATAACTTATTAATAACTATTATAATAACTAGCATACATTCAATTATAAACAGAGAGAGGAGTTTTCCCACAGCTTAATGCCGCTTGGGATCTATATACTATTTGCCCAGCAGAGTGGGCTGAAAATCTTTCTGTTCTATGGCAGGAGGCTATAGGAATTACAGAGGTATTAAAGCATTTACTCACAATTCTGATTAATTTTCAATAATCACCCTCTGGGGCTACATCACAGCCTGTTACTAGTGTACAGTTCTTCAGGGGAGCTTTGCCCGTGGACTTTGAGGCTGGAATCCTCCCGGTTTCTGGGGAAAGGAGTATCTTCCCGGCTTCTGGGGGAAACAATGCAACTCTGACCTTGTTCTCCTGGCGAAGGATGCACTCTCAGCCCTTGTCTGCTGGCTCCTTCTGGATGCTCTGTCCATCCGAGGACTGTTGGCAGGACCTCAGGTGCAGGAGAAGGATGCCGTCTGAGCACGGTTCTCACGCTGGCTAGTCTGCTTCCTGGTAACTCGGCGGCAATAGCACTTACCAAGCAATGATAAGGCAGCGGGCATACAATAGGACGCATGGCTGCTTGGAGTCTGAGCTCCATAATAATAGCAAACAGGCACAAGCAAGAGGCTGGTGAATCTAAAGCCTCATAATGAGTGATCATGAGCAGGGGGGCCCGAGCACAGGGCCTGAGTGTGAGTGAGTGCACGCTGGTGAAGCGAGAGAGCAAGCAGGTGAAGCACCTTGTTTACCTGTGTAGCTCTATTTATCAACTGTGGGCCAAGATTAATGGCCCTTTGGACACTAGAAGGACTAATCAGGTTATGGCAGTCAGCCAAACAATACCATAATAGGCTAAATCACAAGCCTAGTACCCCCAAATATGGGGAGAGCATGGGTGGGCCACACGCTAAGCACATGCTTATGCAACATGTTTACAACCACCTTATACAACCCATTTACAACCTGGACCTTAGGCAGGCCAGACTTTGTGGCACCAGGCCTATTGTGCCCCTTTTGTGCTTGTTTATCCATTTAATGTGTTTACCTCTGGTTTAGGCAGGAAAACATGTTTGGGCAAGGCAAGGCAAAAAATAAGCTTGTTTTCGGGCCTACAGGCCCTCCACAACATTACATTTGGTGTTTTTTTCTGAGATTTTATTCTGGTAGGGCCTAAATCCTGCCAGGCTGATTTTACCCTTGCTCTCCTCTTCCTGTTACAGGTCTGGGAAGCTGAGTCAGATGAGCGAAGCCTTGAGAGCTAGTGGCTTAGCACCACATGTCAGGTGTCTTGTGCTGCTCCTCAATGTGCCTGCATGGTCAAACGAGGAATGAAGCTTTGAATTCATTTGCCTTCTAATTCAGAGCGTCACATACATGAGTGAAAATCTCATATAAATGCTGCTTTTCTAGTTTTTAATAGAAATTAAATCACTGCCTGCAGATATTAGTGGGGAATTACTATATGAATACAAATGTGAATATATTTTAAATCTAGATTTTGCAAAGTAAACCATGGTTTATTTAGATGTTTACATGTCATTGTGTAACCTTAATAGGGAAGTACAATATAAGTAATAAGGACAGTCCTATCAAAGCTTCAAAAATCTGCCAGACATTCATAAGAATCACTGATCGATTAAAACTGACCTTTGTAAGTGGTACAGAAATGTCCTTAATACTACTGGAATAAATTACATAGCAGCTGGGAAACCCAAAGTTTGGGGGTTATTTTGCAGACTTTGAAAAATACTCCAATCTTTGAGTCACTAAGTTTGTGCTTTCATATACATTCAGTTACTGGTTTTGTCAGAGATTTACAGAAAGCTTGGAAGATAATATCTGTTCAGTGACTCTGCCGTCTGTACACTCTGTAGTTTCTTCTGAGATCTTAGGTGCCAGTGTGTTATAGAAGTAAAAAATGTACTTGATGTATTTGGAAGATAAGGAAAGAGTTTATTTTGTATCCTAAGCTGTAGTTTTAAATCCTTTGAAATGTAAGTTGATGTTGATAAAGCTTAATTTATCATTTAAAAATGTAGACACCTCTGAAATGTTGTGATTTTTTTTATAGGAATGAAGTATTGGTTAATGTTTTCAGTATAGATTTCTTTAGATTTTGGAACTGTTTTGAACGGAAATACTACAGCCACCATTTTATGTTTATTTGTTGTACGATTAATGATGAAATAAAGTATTTTTTGCTATATGGTTTTACCATGGCTTCTTTCAGTAAGAGAATTAAAAATTACTGACCTTTACCTTTAAAAAAAATCACATATGGCTGCAGCTTAAATTTTATCAAAGCAAACATGTATGGAAAGTGTCTGTTCCATATAGACACACTGTATATAATTCTTTCGTAAGTACGTTCCTGAAGAAGCAGCCAAGTAGGCCACAGATTCTTGGGAATATTTTACTCGCAGCAATTTATGTAAAAGATGAGTGTCTTAATTAATTAGGCAAATAAACCTTTGCAGGTTATGAGATACAAGGCTGCATAAACAATTCTTTGAGCATAGATTTTCTTTTTTTCTTTCATGCGTAAAATGTGCATCCTCTCAGGATTTCTTGCATCATAGTACTCCCCAAAGGTGTGGGAGTATCTTCTTCACTCTCTGTTGATCCAGGTTGCTTGTCCCATTTTTTGCAACAAACCAGAGCTTAGTGATGCTGTTCTAGTTATTAATCATGTTTACTTGTGTATGTAAAATGCAAGTTTGTAAGTTTCAAAACTGAAGATAGACTGAAGACTCGATCTAACGCTACCAGATGTATAGGGCATTGACTTCAAAAATAAGTTTGGTATTTGGTTAAGAACTGGGGTAGTCTTTAATAAACACTTTTTGATATTTACAAAACATGGCTTTGCCTACTGATTAGTCTTTTTAAGCTAGAGGCAAATAATCTGACATGATGAAGCTAGGAATTCAATGAAATCATGGTGAAAGAATGTACAAGACCAAAGCAAACTATCTACACAGTTCAGTCATCTGATATGCATACAATTTGGCATCTCCTGTGGGTTCATAGAAAGCTACCAAGATGAATGCTTTGCTGAAAATCCATATGCAACAGCTTACAGAAAGATGTACCAGTGACTTTACAACTTGTTAGCAGGCTAGGGAGCAAAAGTGCCTTTTGAAGGAAATAAGGTAGTAGATTCCAAGGCCATGGCTATATCGTGAAGATTTACACAGCTGATTGGTATTGGGAGAAGAGGACCTTAATGTGCCTAATGTTAAGGGTAATTTCAGACAATGAAAAGTACCAGGGTATTCCATTGCTATGCACTTTAATTCTAGGCAATCCTTTAATATCCTTATAGTACAGCAACCCCACAGAGAAACGGGGTGCTCTGTCAGCAAGCCAGGACTATGGAAGATGGGTTTTTATGGAGCTCATGTCAGGCAAAGACTATTGAGACTGTGTAAGGCAAACTGACATTTCCCAACATTTGTATGATTTCCATATACAGATTTTGGTGGCATATCTCAGTAAAATAAGGATATTCAAGCAGGGACCCAAAGCAAAATATTTGGAAAAAAAAAAAAACCCAACAAATTTCATCTTGATTTGAGATTAAATTCCTTTTTTGGATCAATTTTAGTATAATGCAACTAGACTGATTTCAAGTACTAAGAAATAAACATGCAATGGCAGCATGTGCAAAGGCTAATCTGCTAAGAAAGCTTGTCTTCTCATTTGGAAGGCAAAATTCCGTTTTTTCCAGTTGTTAAAGACTACATGAGAATAGCTGAAAGTTGTGTGAAGGAGACTGAGATTACCACGGCTGATCTCAGTTTGGAGCCAGTTTAGTTTCATAGGTCCATGTCCAAGATGAGGGGCTGTCAGAAATAAATGACTAAAAATGTAATATTAGTATTTTTAATGAAAGTATTAATCTTATAAAAATTATAGTCTGGAACTTGTTAACAATATTTACCAGTTCAGCTATTTGGTGGTGATGACACAAACAGGTATCTACAGGCAAACATAAACAGTGTTAAAAAAATTCAAACAATTTAGCAAAACTAGCAAAATATAAACTAAGCTTTTGGAAAGTTCTTGCAGTGCAGTATGATGCTTGCCCTCTAGGAATGCAAGAGGCTGCGCTGAAGCGGAAGGCACAATTACAGAGTAAACAGAAGCAAAGCAAAGCGCTTTCATTACAAAGGCTTTCTAGAATATTTTCTCACAAATTAGTATCTCTGAATTTCTGGGGCTGCATTATAGTCCAGACAGTGCCCAAAACACTTCAAGGGGTGCTGTCAGTCATATGGTAACCAGCAAAAGCTTTTAGAGTTTCCCAGGGCTTTGCCAGGATATCTGGGGCTTGCACAGACTTCTGACCTGGTCTTAGTCTGTTCTCAAGCAGACAGTGTCCTGTCAGGGCTCTGGACTTGGCACAGAAGTTGGCATGTGTTCAGGCAAGCATGATGTCTTGCAGCTTGATAGTAACATGCCTTCTCTCACAATGCAGACTGTGGTGAGGTCTGTGTAAGCAAGCTCTCAAGCTAGAGCAGCTTATGCACTTTCAATAGCTGTAACTATAGATATAGCTAGTGGCAGTAATGCATCTTGCTCAGGGGCACTTGGTTCTCCTGCTCTTTCCCCTTCTGCATGTTGTTACTTACCAGCAGGATCGTTCATACCAAGTCTGGACAGTTTCAGGAAGCTTTTGGCAAAGACTTACTGCCTATGGTATGGGCTCTCACACTTCTCCCTGGTAAACTCAGACACAGCAAAGTTTCCAGGAAACAAGGCTTGTTATGAAGCAACAAAGCTTGTTGTAAAGCGGCATGGCCTTGGTATTGAAGGCTGGTGTTGAAGCTGCAAGCAAAGCATAACGAAGTGAGACGAGGCAAGTTGTTTTCAACTTTCAGCCTACTTTTATCAATTGCCTGAGTCTTAATTGCTCCAGTGGGGGGTGGACTGGATGAGCTATTGAGGTCCCTTCCAGCCCCTGACAGGCCTTGAGCAGCCTGCTCTAGTGGGAGGTGTCCCTGCCTATGGTGGGGGGTTGGAGCTGGATGATCCTTGAGGTCCCTTCCAACCTAAACCATTCTATGATTCTATGATTCTATGATTCTGTGATCATCATGGACTAGAAGACCAGAAGCCTCCTGTTCTTCCAAGAAGCTTGACCTGACACAACACAGGAAGAGAAACTCTCACTCAGAAAGCACCACCTCACTGTCCCAGAAGACAAAACAGGACTCCAGGATGTTTCAGGTCCATGGTGGTAACCCTTTTCCTCTCCCTTTCCTACTTCTATTGAAACGCTTTAGCTAAATACTCATTTCTGTTCTCTTTCCACTGTTCTTATCTTGATTGCAGTATAGGTTGTTCTTCATCGAGCCTCCTCTGAATATTATTATTATATACTTCCTTGCTTAAGTATTATCACAGCACCCAATTGTTCTAACAGTTTCTTGCCTAATAATAGTTTTTTGCTACTTTTCTCCAGCAATTTCAACACAGTAAAATAGTTACTTTAATATTTTTGTCAGGAGGCTAGAGCCCACAAGTAGCTTCCCCCTTCCCTGCATGCAGTAGGAGTAGGTGGGAGGAAACGACTTGACACTTCTCCCTGCCCACCCCCCCCTTTTTTTCCCCTTCTGCTTCTTTCCTTAAAGACAAACAAGACATAAAACAAACAGTGACACACCACAATTAAAATTACAATCAATTAGCATCCAAAAGCACTCAGCGAGCGTCAGCCTCTCTGTTCAAGTGGTACCACATTCACAAGCAAACACGCCAAAAGTATAGCGACTGTGAGGGATAGCATCTTCAAGCATATACTTCTCACAAACAGCAAGGTTTGTACAGAAGACATTTATACACTGGTGGCATGGACGTAGGCAGTCTCAAGCAGCCTGCTGTGTTGGGGGTGCAAGAAGTTCTCCCCTCAGCTCCCTCTGCTGCAAAGCAGCATGAGCCTTCATTGCTTCAAAGATCACGCGCCCAGGTATCCAGGAGCAACGCAGCTCCCTTACTGCCTCCGGTAGTAGCTTCACAAAGCCTGATCTCTGTACGATCCCAGACTTCTGCCTGATAGATAGGGTGAGAGGTGACCACAGGGTCATTCTTAGAAACCCACGATGGTATCTTCATCATTACTGGCAGTTTTCTCCCATTCTTTAACAATATCCTTAAAAGTATGTAAAATATATTTCTGTTCTTGCATTACCTTATTTCCCATGTTAACCATAGCTTCTAACCTCTCATCCAGCAAAAGGTTAATAAGTGCATGAAGTAAATGCTTCTCTTCAGCTTTTTCAAATTTCAGTTTCTTTCAGCATTTGGGCTTTTTGCTTTCTTCCAGCACTGCCCCCTTTCCCACTGTTTTCTGATCCCCAGGAATTTTAAGTCCTTGATGCAGGGGCACCATTATGCAAGAGGAATTCACAGTCCACATTTTAGATCCAGTGAGAATATTTATTCTAACAATCCAAGGGTTTATATGTCTTTATCATGGTGGGTACAGCACATAGACAGGGAAACAACAGAAAGCCTTATAGTAATAATTAGCATAAACAGAAAGCATTCTCCTACAATCTAAAAGATAGCTAGTCTTATTCCAAAAGGCCAAAACCATAGAACAGGGCCAGGTGTTAGGCAGAGGAGGAATAAGTCCTCTTTAATTTGGCATCAAAGCCTTTCTCTTGCCTTGATTCATAGCTTGCAAACTGCTTTTTGCCTCCTTGTTAGTGTTCCCTCTCAGTGCTGTCACTAAAGAATAAAGGCAGTGAAACTGCATCTATATAAATTCCCACAGTAAAGAAAGTGTGGTTTTGCCAGTGGTAAGCAGTTCTGGACAGGAGAAGGGACAAGGACATTATCTTTGAATGCCCTCAAGTTCTGCCCATATTTAACAACACCAACCTTGGTTCATTCATCCAGAAGCACACAATAGATGGCTTCTTCTCATAACTTGATACTTTCAGCCATGCTGAGTCCTAACACAACTACAGTGTTAGCTCAGTCGGTGAGTGAAGGAACTCCCAAGGAAACTTCTGGTCCTCAGAGCACGAGTGCTGCTGCTTGCTGAGCCAAATGGTTGACTGGTGCAAGCACTTTCAATGTAGCTGGCAGAAAGCCATGAGAGAGCTGCTGTGTCTGATCTTGATCATAGCAGAGCATTTAGTTTGTAGCTGTGCCTGTTCTGAAGAATGAACAGCAGAGATGAAAAGCAAAACAATTGGTTCTGCAATTTTGATATTTAACCTTTCTTTTTTGGCATCTAAGCACAAAAAAAGGAAAAAGTTTCTGATGACAGTTATTGTGGATTCATGAGGCTATTTTTTTTTCTTGCTTTGCAGCCCACGGTATTGATTTTCTAAAGTAAAATATGTCATCATGACATTTTGTCCCCTTCCCTGAAAATGGATCAGTGTAATTGGCAGTTTAGAGAAGCTGGTTCCTTCAATTGCATTCTGCTCACCAGGAGGTCTTATGAGATCTCTCGGGCCTGTTTGGATTTTATATGTAGTTTTATCCCTTTTTGCACAGCAGTTTACCATTCATAATGAAACCAAGAACAATAAAGATGGATGTCCACAGTAACCATCCCACGCTTTCAAGAAGAGAGTGTGGTAATGCATGCAGTGACTCTTCTTTAATACACTGATACATCTTTTTCCACTTCTGCTGATGAAGTGTTGTAGGACACTCCAAATCCCTTCTTCCCCCAATCCCCCCATCCCCCACCCTCATTTCCGGAGGTTTGAATGGGGGAAGAAGGTGTGGAAACTGTTTTCCCCACCATCTCCTTGCAGGCTTGAAGGGGGAACAGCAAAGGTGTCTTTTCCGTAAGAGTAGTGACTTGTGGGAAAGCCCACCCTAGAATCAGCTGGTGGTTAGCTGGATTCTTCATGCTCGGTATATATGGCAAGTAGACACTTTGTCTAGGAAAAATCATAAATATAGGGAGGAAAAAGGCATGGGGTTCTCACCTTTACAGAGTTCCCACTTTAAGAGTTCCTGTTTTGGAGAGTTCCTGCTTTTGGATAGCTCCCATTTTTACATGACTCCCATTTTTGCACTGTCCTGTGCAGTCCCACTCTTGCACAGTTGGTGCCAGTTGCCCACAAGCCTGTAAGTTCAGCAAGTCCTTGGGTCCAACTGAGAGAGCTTCCAGCAGCATCCAGACCTAGCTTCCCTTAGCCCACACTGCATCCTGATTTTGTGCTTGCTCCCTGAGCTGGGCAGCACACCAGCAGTTTGCCTTTCCCCAATGCTGCCAAGGCATGAGTCTGCCTTGTGGAAGCTGTCTGCCTTGTGGAAGCTGTCTGAGACACTTCTGACTTTGGCGGTTTTGTCCACTCACCTTGGACTTTTTCCTCATGGATCCACATAATTGGATATTGCTTGAAGCTTCAGAGGCTGCTGAGCAAAGAAATTCACCAGGGATCATCACTAATTGCCTACCTCACCTCTGTGAGTGAAGTCTGCTGTTCCCTTAAATTCTCTGCTCAGTCTGATTTGTAAGTGGAGTAAAACTGTAACTTAGCCTTTTCCATTTTTTGACTTTCCTAAATCACTAAACTTGCCCATAAACATCCTTGTGAAGAATTTTGGTCTGAATTAGAGCCTGTAAATAAACCTGAACTAGTTCTGTATATAGTTTGGGGGAAAGTGTTTTCAGGAAAATGAAAGTAATTCTATTTTTATAATTCCTGCTTTGGCCAACTAATCCCCAACCAAATCATGAAGCAATGAGCAGAGCAACAGATCTATGCAGTAAAGGTAACTTACTGTCCAACCCTGAGATCCACCTGGCCTGTCTGCTGTTGATTCTTTCAAGATAAAATAGGAAGATAGCAAAAGGTGGTATTATGAAAGCTGATTTAAATTATTTCCTGTTATATTTCTCTTGGACAAATCAGGCTTTCACAGTTCTCACAGAGTCCACAGCAGTAAAGAACTTCTTGCTATAAAAAAGAATACACCCAATAAAGATAATTATTTTTAGTCAATTCAGATGTCGTAATGCTTCCTAAATTACATTTTAGGTTTTACTAGATGACCTCCCTTGCCTGACATCACCTATGGGGAGTAGTAGTCTTCCTTCTACCCTATGACCAGTCAGACATGCCTTGTGTAAGTCTGGCCAGGAGCCCCAGCATACAAAACAGATTGAGTTAAAAAAATTACAAACTACAGCTTTTACCAGGCCCTCAGTGGCACTTTGAGCTAAAACCACTCCAGTATTATTTTTTTCATTCCCATATTAATCTCATTTTCATGAAAGCTATTAACAATGCAACTTTTTTTAATCAAATGTTTTCCCTTGGGCTAGAAATTAATTTTCTGCCCTCTTGGAATTCTTATTTGCTAGACCCCAGAGGAGGAATGCAATATCTGAGCCTAGGATACTTAAGCAGCATATCTAAAATATTCTGACAAGCAATAAGAAAATGAATCTACTGTATTTGCATCTCACAGCGATTGACAATAATGTGCAAAGCTAAAATAAATCCAAGTGATATCATAGATTTGTGATCAGTACTTAAGACAGTTGTTTACTTATGTAATCAGAAAGACTAATGGTGATTACAACTGTCTGAAAATATTGCTGGTCTGAGACTAGAAACAAACCAAAAAATGGGAAAAAAACCCACAACAGCAACAACAAAAGCAACCCTTTTTTTCTCCTTGCATGAAGGAACAAGATCTGAAAGCACTGAAGGGCTTAAAAACTAAACAAAGTCTTTCCTTCAGGCTGCATATATATTCTTATTAATACCTTAAAGGCAATCTGTCATTTGAAACAGTAACAAGTGCATTGAAAGCAAAGCCTGTTGAAACACTTCTGAAAACAGTGATCTGATAGAGAAATGCAATGAATAGTGCCAATCCAGAGACACAGCTTCAGCCAGGCCTTGCAAGGATATCACTTCGACAAACAGCAGAAGATGCTCCTGAGGCTTCTGAGAAGGCATCGTGGAGGGCCTGTAGGCTCAAAAAATAGGCTTATCTTATACCTCACTTTGCCTTGCCTGCCCAAACATGTTTTCTTCCCCGAACCAGGGGTAAACACATTAAAGGCAGAAAAAGGTACAATAGGCCAAGGTGCCATGGAGTCTGGCCTGCCTAAAGGTCCAGGTAGTAAATAAGTTATATAAACAGGTTGCATAAGCCCATGCTGTCAGCGCATGGGCCCAGCCTATGCTCTCTCCATATTTGGAGGTACCAGGCAAGTGATTTTGTCTATTATGGTATTGTTTGGCTGACTGCCAAACCAATTGGTCACTGGTGGCCAATTAGGCAATTGATCTCAAGCCCACAGTTCATAAATGAGAGCTCACACATGCTCCCACTTGTTATGCTTGCTGCCTCCATTGCTTCTTGTGCATGCTAGCTTCAGCATGCTTCTACGAGCTTCTGCTAGCTCTCACCTGCTCTTGCTTCACCAGCGTGCTTACACTCATGCTCAGGCCCCATGCTCGGGCCCCCCTACTCATGATCGCTTACACTCAGGCACACCTGAAAATATTGCCTGTATATTTGTTATAAGGAGCTCAGACTCCCCAGCCAGCTGTGCACACCTCGCACGCCTGCTGCCTTCATTGCCTGGTAAGAGCCATTGCTGCCGAGAGACCAGGAGCAGACCCGCTTGTCTGCACATGCCATCAGCCTGCCAGCCAGCGTGAGAACCATGCTCAGACTGCACAGCATCTTCTCCTGAACCAGAGGTCCTGCCAGCAGTCCCCAGACCAGTTCCCGGACAAAGCATCCAGAAGGAGACAAGGCGGACAAAGCATCCTCACCAGGAGAACGAGGTCAGAGACTGTATCCATTTCCCCAGATAGCTGGGACGACTGAATCCTCTCCCCAGAAGCCAGGAGGATTATTAATCTCCCCTAAAGTAGGGAAGATTTCCATTTCCCCTTAAGACGGGAGGATTTCCAGCCTCACAGGTCCACAGGCAAAGTTTCCCCGAGGTTTGGACACCAGATAAATAGGCTGTTGACATAGCCCCGGAGGGTGATTGATGATTATTGATGACTAATCAGAATTGTGAGTGGATTCTTCAATACCTCTGTACTATTTGTAATATTTGTAGTCTCCTGCCATAGAGCAGGAAGTGTTTCAGCCCACCCTGCTGGGCAAATGGTACATTGACCCCAAGCGGCATTGAGCCATGGGGAAAACTTCTCTCTCTGTTAATAGCCTGTTAATAGTTGTATGCTAGTTACTGTAATATAGTTATTAATAAGCCACACTGTGAATACCCCATAAGGTTCTTCCATAACCGTGAATAGAATCTGCTTTAATATTAATATAGTGCTTGGAGGTGATGAGAGTTCAGAATATTGAGTTAAATAAATTAATGTTTTTATACATAATTATCTTGCACCAATTAATTTCTCCCCTTCGCCACAACCTGCTAATTAAAACTAAATTAATTTCTGTATATAGTTTTGGGGGCAGTTTTTTGGGAAAATAAAATAACTCTATTTTTCTATAAATTCCTGGCTTGGCCACATTAATTCCCTGCCTCCATGACAATGACTCACTGCAGCTGGCTGGGAGTCTATAGAAGAATCAGTCTCCATAATAACAGCATAAGCAAGTAGGCATAAGCAAGAGGCTGGTGAGTCTAAAGCCTAACGTGAGCGATTGTGAGCAGGGGGCGCCCGAGCACGGGGCCTGAGCATGAGTGTGAGCACGCTGGTGAAGCGAGAGAGCAAGTGAGAGAGCAGAAGCAATGGAGTCAGAGCACATCCTTCCCTTATTTCCTCAGCTGTCTGTTAACCTCTGAGCTGTTTACTTACACATGTAGTATCTTGAGACCTGACTGTGTTGCAGTCATTGAACATCACCTCAGGGCTAAAATTAACATTTTCATGAAAAATTTCTTTCACCCATCTCCAGGCAAAGTCTTTAATGGCCATTTTAGTTTGTCTCTTCATCCTGCTGAGATAGCAGTGCTGAAGCCAGAAGCTGTTGAAATGAAAAGTTTTGCTGTCTCTGTCACTGCAAGTGGACTGTGGAGAGGAAACATTTGAGGATTGTGACTCCAACAAGTGACCCCAGATTAGCTTCTGATACTGGAGTGCCAGACATCTCTTAAAACCAGCTCTCACAGACTTTGGAGATTACGTTTATGGCAGACAGAAAGAAATCCAACTTCTATGTGCTTTGCTAACAATAAAATATGTATTTTATGTAAACTTTTGTCTAACTTTTTGCAGTAAGTCTGCAGGCAACAAATAACTAGCAAACTTCTAATACTATACAAGTTCAGGTGGATGCAGCCATTTGTTGCTGGTTCTATTCTTTGAGCTGCACAAACCACGAGAATAAATCAAACTTGTTTTGAAGAGGAACACATTCCTAGCCCTTAGATGTATAGAAAAGTCTTTTAAATACAAAATATACCTTGAGAATTACTTGAAAGCACAATTAGCAAAAACTAGCACAGAGAGATGTGAAACATTCTATTTCTTATACCCAAGGAATGTGAGTGAAGAAATGTTATTTATCATTAGAATTAACTAATGCTGAAAGGTGAAGCTAAAATAGAATTGTCACCTACCACCAGAGTATCTGAGACCTTAACACATGATGTGCATTGACTTTTTCAGAAGCCATCTTTGTTGAGATTTTAAAGAACAGAGCCTCCTCATAAAGGAGGGGGAATATCCATTGTTCCTCTCCAGAAGCTGCCATGTGTCATCAGTTATGTGTTGAAGGACAGTTTTGCAGCTACTGTAACCTAATGTTAACTCCCTTAATATTGGTGGATTCTGATTTATACCAGCAGGCCTTTATTTCATCCACTTCTGCCAGATGAGCTAGTTCACAGGGACCTTAGCTTTTAAGGATCTTCATGGCATGTGCCTTCATGAAGTCATCCAGAGAGTGCTGCCAGAGGGGCAGCTTACCTTGGGCAGCCAGCTGTACTCTCCTGAGTATACCACTGCTGTATCTCAGTCATTACCAAACTGTACTGTGCAGCAGCAGCAGTAGTATGTTCTTTCCCTAGGCATCAGTGATTTACATGCGAACCTACCACTATCCCATGTAAATAACAGCAAGCAGCTGAATTGCTCCCAGCTGTGTAAAAAAAGTGAGCCAAACCAACCACCTAGGTAAGGATATTAAACCAAGAGGAAAGTGGTCCTGTGAATACCATACTGGTCAAAGTCCCTCCTGAAAATTGATACTATTGATGATATGAAAGGTGGATTTCCTCAAATATTAAAGGAATGACTTGTTCTACCACCATCAGTGGCTAAAGGCAAGTAATCATAAGACTAAAATAACAAAACTACTACCTTTGAAATGCTACAGATGAAGGCCCTCTAAGTAAGGCACTGACTCATAAGACTACTGTTGCTCACCCTTTTCAGCTGAATCAGAACAACTTACACAGAGATATGACACAAGTTGCATTTGAATTGCAACCAAGTGGAGGAGGTACCATTGTTTCAGATACTAACCTTAGTGTCAGGAACAAATTGACATGCTGATCAATTCTGGGATTTTGAATGTGAATGTTTTCATTAGTCATAATGACAGGCCTTTCATGATTTTTCAAATTCTCATCTAATTTTTCCTTTTAAAAGGAAAATATTAAAGGTCATAAATGGAGCAGAGCAAGAAATGCGACAGGAAGGTATGTGGTATCAATACCTGCTCCCGAACAATGCAAATTTTTTTGTGTGTGTTTGTTGCTGTCTTTGTTTTTAAACTTTAAAATGAATGGAAAGGGTGTGGGGCGAACCATCAATTTGAGTTCAAAGAATATCTTTTGCATGAAACCTGCTCTGTGAAGTTTTGGAGTTATTACACTATTTTGTGGACTCATTTTCTCAATTTATGTTAAAAAAGTGCTATGCACAGGTGAAAACACAAAAGTACTAAGCCAAAATGTTTCATTGAGAAAGTCAAGACAAACTAGTCTTTCTCAAATCCTCCTCCTAACCCTGGTTTTCTGGTTTTGGAGTTTTTGTTTGGTTGGTTGCTTTGTTTTGTTTTTAGCAAGAGCAGAAGATCTTAATTTGCTTTGCTTTGGATTTCTGAGCTGGTTTTGTAGAGCTTTATGTTTCTGATTGGTTTTATTATATCTCCACATCAATGCAGCCAATGTCTACTATAAAGAAGAGAAAAATTAGTATCTATTTTCATAATTCTCAGAAGAATTTTGTAGAGACTTGTCCTTCTACTTTCTAGTTAATTGAAATTTCCTTCCCTTGACTCACTGTTTTCAAGGGCAAAACCAGAGAGCATCTTGTGGGCTCAGTTCTCATGCGGGAATGTGCACAGTAGTCACTGCCTGGATGTGTATTTCCTAAAGATATTTCTCAGCTTTTTTTCAAATATGATTGCGACTTTTCATTTCCTGTAACCAACTATTTTCTCATCAGTTTTCTTTATGCAATTTAAAGACACACACAGGAATAGCAGTATGTAAACTGTAACCATGAAGTTATCACATAGTCAAGTTCTCCCTTTAGCTTCTTCTAAAGCTAAAAAATAAATTAAAACAGCACCACCAAAACAAACAAAACTAAACTAAAATCCTCCAGTAAACCCAACAAAGAATCACCAATCTTTAAAACAATAAATATATAGTAATGCACATGATAAAATTGAAGCTCCTCTCAATGTTTTCCAGTTGAGGGACAACACTTTGTCCTTTCCATGGTGGCATCTTAGAGAAAAAAAGGTAGTTACTTGGGCAGCCAGGTCAGATAAGCTAAAACCTACTTAGCGTTATTGTTTGGAAATGTACTGAGATTGCAGTAACACATCCTGTGACAAATTTTGGGGCAGTTGTGCTATTCTTTCTCACTGTGTATCTTAACTCTTAACAAGTGCAAAATCATGGGTAAAGAAGTTTCTGCTGTCTGGTAATACACAGCTTACTAAAAGATGAGGTATGCAGTAGTGTGTGACATACTTACCTTCAATTATATTTTAATCACTGACATACAGAGATTTGTTAAAAGAGCCTTTTGCCCCAGGGCACGTGCACAAGGCCCACATACAGAGCTACCTGAATACTTCCCCAACTGATCTTCCACTAGGTAGAACAAGGACTGTGTTCCTTGGCCTTAGACAAAATACTCTCTGGACGTAAATCACATAATTGTGAAAGATCAAAGTAATAAGTGAAAGATCAGAAAATGACAATACAGCTTAGGACCTGTTTCACAATGCCATGCCATAGTATTAACCCTTACAAAATACAGAAGCTTGCTTAGAGTGTTACACCTGCTTTGAAACAAGGGTCGCATGGTCTATGACATTATGCCCTTCTTACTCATTTGCTGGCATTTGGCTATTAGATAAGAAATGCATAATTCTTGATATTTTTATATATAGATATTCTCTGAACTAAAATACATTACCTTGAAAATGTTACTGTTAGATTTTTATCTTTCCTTTGCACTTGATTCTCAAAAATATTCCCTTTCATTCATAGACTGGTTCATTCAAGTCGTGAGAAATGTATTTTGGATCTGATTGATTCTGATTTGTGGCAAGAGGCCATAGATAAGAAGGGAGGGGAATTTTGAATGGAGCTGCACTCCCCCTTGCACCACCACAAAAGTATGCTCTTAGCTTGAGATGAGAGGAGCAGAGCAATAAATAGAGACACGAAATGCCAATGGGGGAGAAAAACAGGTGAGGAAGACAGCCCATGCACATGAGCAAAAAGGAAGAGTCATGCTGGCTTCAAGTTCATGAAAAGGTCACTTGAGGAAGACCTCTTACTTCATCACTGAAGACCACGAGAGGGACTACTGGATAAAAAAACTCATGCATGGAAAAAATGTCTCCCATTCTTGGAACTGGTAAGAAAAATCCAACCTTTTCTTAGAATTAGTAATGAATATATATTAGAATAGGATATATAAAGAGGAGATTAGAAACTAAGGGTGTGCAGTCAGGGTGGAGCAGAGACTCCCCACGCATCCAGGCCTGTACATTGTTCAATTTCTGTAACTCTATTAAAAACTTTATTTTGCATGAACATCAGTTTATGCCTTTTTATTTATGACAAAGTCTACTACAAATCAGATGTCATCTTAAAACTAACCAAAATTATTCTTATCCAGAGAGAAAGACTTCAGTGAAAATACAAAGGACACAATATCACCCTTTATTCCACTCACATATTCAGTTAGTATCTCCCAGTGATGAGAAAAGCACTACCATCTACATTGCTTTCTGGGATTCTCAGTTTCTGTGTGTATTTTTTTGATTAGGTGCTCCTTTGGTAATCCATATTTATCTGTATTTTTATTATGAACCCAATGGCAAGAGAATGTAAATCCTCGGCTAATGAAAATCTCCTACTTAACCTCTGCTTGCAAGAGAAACTCAAAGTGCCACAACATAAATGATACACTTTCTTTACTCATTAAAATAGCAACCATCATAACCCACAAGGTTTTCCTTTGAACCTTGTCTTAAAACTAAAAATGATTTTGTAGTCAGAGCAGATGTCACAAGTTTTATTCTGCTATAAATCTCTCCATAGAGTACTGAGATGCTCTCTACAGATGAAACCCCAGATGATAATTTGGCCTGGGTGTTCTTACTTGTTTGACTTAGGCCAATACACATGTGGAAACTTTTAATGAAAATATACACATTCATTGTACTCTTGGGAAAAATGTCCCTGCAGAGAACAGAAAGGAAACTGTAAAGCTAAGCTAATTTAACATGCTCTGCTTAACAAGGGGCTCTGTTGTTTGTGAGCAATACGTCTGAGTACTACAGAGTAACTTTTGTTCCCGGACAGATCTTTAATAGCCAGAACAACACATGTGCCTGTGTGACATTACAGTCAGCCTAGGAATTTTTTTCTTAATCTGAACTAGTTTTGCATCCTACCCTGCTAGACACATAGAGACATGTTCCTAATTTGCTTTGTCTGCTTTTGGTCAGCCACCGATTAGGAGTCACCACATGGTACTGAGGGGGCCCAGTCCCACCCACAGCTTGCTGGGTCGTCAGCCCTGGGCTGTGCAAAGATTACAGGTAAACATCATCCTCTCACTTTGTCCTCTCCACCTCCAGAGTCAGAGGCTCCACAGTCACATTGTTCCAAGTAGATGACACATTCCTTATGAGGAAAGGCTGAGGAAGCTGGGTCTCTAGCTTGGAGAGGAGGAGACTGAGGGGAGAGCTCATTTATGTTTATAAATATGTGGAAGGTGAGTGTCAGAAGGACTAAGCCAGATTCTTCTCAGTGATGTCCAATGATAGGACATGGAGTAATGGGTGCAAGCTGGAGCATAGAAGGTTCCATGTGAACATAAGGAAAAAAAATTTCATTGTGAGGGTGTCAAAACACTGTAACAGGCCACCCACAGATGTTGTGGAGTCTCCTCTGGAGAGGTTCAAAACCCTCCTGGATGTGTTCCTGTGTGACCTACTCTAGGTGATCCTGTCTTGCCGCGGGGGTTGGAGTAGATGATCTTTTGAGGTCCCTTCCAACACCTAGTGTTCTATGGTTCACATCTTGTAGTACCAGGGATTTAACTTTGCATAACACTTTATCCCAAACAGTTGCTTGTGCTTTTACTGTTTTGTTTAGTTTGTGTGTGTGTTTGTGAGAGTTTTAGTTGCGTTTGGTTTATTTGGATTTGTTTGTTTGTGATTTTATTTGATTTTTGTTTATTTGTGTTTGAGTGTTTGTTTTGTGGCTTTTTTTTAATAAACATTGTTGTTAGTAGGAAAAGGTTTCACTTTTTATGACAACACAACATTTTTTTGTTACAAATTTCTGTTGAGAAATTCTGGAAATGTGTATTTCCTCAATGTGAACTCCTAGCTTTTTCTCTGTGGGAAAATAACATTTCCCAAGATATTCCATAGTACTTTTCTTAATATTTTCATCCAATGAAATCAAATATAACCAGGCTTTATTTTCTGGGTTACACTTCTCCTTTCCTACTGTCCTCTTTGGAGAGAAAAATGGACTGACATAGGAGTGAGGAGAAATAAAAGAGAAAATTCTCTCTGAGATAATTTGCGCACTATTAAATTAGTGCACTTGGGAACCTTCACAAAGGAAATTTTATACTAAGTGATTTCCCACATCTCTCCTGAAAGTCTCTAATTACGTGTTTTCAATAGCATTTTAAATTCAACCTATAGTGTATCAGGAAAAAAACATAATTATCATTCTGAGGTTTTTTTATTGCTTCCAAGAAAGATGCAGCAGGGAATTTGGGGCAAATTGTGAGCGGAGAATGGTAGCTGGACTTTGCAGCAGCTCTTGACATTTCTATCTGGTTTGCACTAGAATGTGTTTCTGAAAACCTGAACCATGCTCAGATTTTAAATCACTGTGATTTACAAAGCTTGGAGACTTGAGCCCAGGTAATTCTTGTGGGCTGACAGACTGAATTACAGTAATTTTGGCCAGTGCCTTGTACTTTGGTGATGAGTTTTAAACATTTCCTGGCTGCAGTTCCGTGTATTAATTAGCTGCGTAAGGATTGTATTCACAAAAACCTTTGGACATAGAGAAGAGGCAAGATGAGCAGCATTCACTCCTGTATTATAGTTTTGTGTATGTGTGTGTGTGTAAAACAAGGTTAGGAATACTGGCAATTCTTTTTATTCACTCCTAGATGGCACTAGAAATTCTTGGTATTCATGACTTTAGAAAGTAAAATCAATTTTACTTTTCTACCAATAGGTGGATCTAGCAATATCTTTGCTACTTATGCCCTGACAAAGGGAATGATGCTTTCATATTCCTAGCTTCACTTAATTAAAATAAAAATGCAAACAAATAATTTCTCATATCCCAATTTTCCCACCAACACCTCTCAAAGAGCAACCTTCTCTCTTAAAATAATAAGCAGTACTGAGCTTATTTCAATATGCAGCCAGAGCAGGCTAGCAGAGGCAGAAGAAGGAATCAATGTGCTTTAGAAGGCAGGATACTGACATTCTCCCTTTCCCACCAAAACAAGCTGGAGAGTCACACAGCTTACTCTTATCTCTCATTCCTATAAATCACGGAATCACAGAATTAATTAGGCTGGAAAAGACCTTTGATATCATCCAGTCCAACATATCACATAATATCATCTAATCAACTAAATCATGGGACCAGTCTCTCTTTAATTACTTCCAGGGATGGTGACTCCAGCATCCCCTGGGGCAGCCCATTCCATTGCTAGTCACTCCTTCTGTGAAGATCTTCTTCCTAATATCCAGCCTAAGCCTCCCCTGGTGCAGCTTGAGACTGTCCTCTTACTCTGTCACTTGTTCCCTGGAAGAAGCAACTGCCCCCCGCCTGGCTTTCAGCTCTCTCAACTGCTCCAGCCCCCTCACCAGCCTTGTTGCCCTTCTCTGGACACGTGTGTGCATCTCAACATCTTTCCTAAATTGAGGGGCCCAGAACTGGACACAGTACTCAAGGTGTGGCCTAACCAGTGCTGAGTACAGCAGCAGGATGACTTCCCTAGTCCTGCTGTCCACACCATTCCTGATACAGGCCAAGATGCTATTGGCCTTCTTGGCTACTTGGGCATACTGTTGACTCCACTTGAAAGCAAATATTGTATGTAGTGCAGCAGAGTGACCAAGCTGCCTGCCAGTTGCTCTCAAATGTTCATTCCATCCTTGTCAGTATTCTTGAGATAACACTAAATGCATGAAAATTAGGGCAAACAATCTAATTTCATCACATTTAAATTAGGTTATGTTCACCTCTAATAGCTAAACTTAGGTATTGGCCTCCTTAGTCTTTCAGCATTTTTACTTCTTACACGTTGCAGATGTTGCTGTCTTACTTGGAAATGATCAAGTATGCAGGGCTGATGGCTTCCTAGATTGATATTACTGGAATCATGCACTTCAGGAGCAGGTGAATGAGCCACTGTCTGAAATGAAAGGATGTACTGAGCACCCTGGAAGGGTGAATACATCTCTTAGTAACATGCACCAAAGTTGCCAGGATGAATGGGGCTGTGTATGTCCTCGCCTTTTGATGAGCTGCATGAATTAGACAGGCTCAAAGGTTTATCAGCTCCCTTCCTTAGCTAAGTGATTTTTTTTTCCTTTGAAAGAATAAGGGAAGAGACCCAAAAGTAATCAACTGTATTTTTCTCACCACTCACTCCTAGGTTGCCTTTCAGTGATGATATGTATGTCTATGTGCTCATGAGGAAAAAAAACCCCAGACCCTGAAATCAGAGCAAGTGGGAAAAGAATGCCTCATCACAAAAACTAGCACAACAACTCCACAAGCCAGCACACTTGCAGAATCTCTGCAGCAGTGAAAACAAACTCCTACCTAGCTATATTCCCACCACAGAGGTTACTGATGTTTAAACACTGAACACAGGGACCTTATACACAGAACAATTTGTAGGTGTTGTGGTAGGTCTGATATGCCCAAAACAGGCCTATCAAGACAAAGTTAAGCCACTTGTGCCTAGAAGTATGCTGCAACAACGCAGCTCCTGCCCTCCGGATCTAGTTGCACTGGGAGTACAGAAACTGCGCTGTGTCATGGGCTGTGGGCAAAGCGGTGGACAAACCCCTGTGAGACATCCTGACATTTAAAATTTACCTGAAATGCTTTCACATGGTGCTTTCACAACATAGATATACACACAGGCTAAAACAGAAGACAGGAGGAAACAAATTTATCAGGAACCTGCTCTGAAATCATCTCTGTGGAAACAAACTTGATCAACAGCACTGACTACAGCAAAAGATGTTGCATGTAATGTAAAAGTATTTCCATTCAGCCATTCAATGTCAATAGAAAGAGTAGTTTAGAAAACAATTTCCTTCACTGTACATGTGCACACACATGCCTATGTTGAATGTATGTGTATGCAATCACCACACCATTACTTAATTTCTTATGGTCCCTCTGTTATAGAGGCAGGGAATTAATGTGGCCGACCTGGGAATTATATAAAAATAGAGTTATTTTATTTCCCCGAAAACCCGTCCCCAAAACTACATACAGAAGTTAATATAATTTTTAATTAGCAGGTTCTTAGTTGGTTGAGAAGATCTACACGGATGCCACAGGTAGACTTGACTAGTTTAGACGTCAGAAGTTGGAAAAGGCTTGAGCTATTAAATATAGCGTCCCCAATATCAAGATAGGCTGAGCCAAAGCTACTCACAGAAGGATCATGCTGGCTTGAATGGCAGGCGGTCCAAAGCCCTGTGCCTGGGGATCTTTCAGAAGTCTCCGAGGGTCATTAAGAGCTATAAAGCTGCACAAATGGGGTGCTTAAGGCGGACGCAGTCCTTCGGAGCTTCTCTTTTGGAGCGTCAGGGGCTCCTTGTGCAGAAGCTATCCAGGTCGGGGGGGAGAGCTCCAAGGCAGGAATGAACTCCACGGCAGGAACACCCCCAGATGGGAAGTCTCCCCAATATTTATACCCTTCCTAGACAAAGAGCTGAGTTACCACTTCCTAGGCATGAAGAACACACAGCCAATCCCCAGCCGAGTCAGGCGTGGGCCCGGCACGAGGCACCCCTCGTGCCGGAAGGGTCCCTTACTCCCCCCTTCATGCCTGCAGGGCTGGGGGGGGAACAGGTCTTTTCGTGCCTTTTTCCTCTCCCATTCAAACCACAGAGGGAGAGGAGTTTTGGGGTATACAGGACTCTCCAGGACACCCTCACCCACATATTACCTCTTTGCCTCATTTTTCCAATGAATCAGCATATGTAAACGTTATTCATTTTTTCCAGATCACTCACACAGTTGTTACATGGGATGCATTCCGTGTGCCCATGGCAGGGGGCTTGGAGCTGGATGATCCTTGTGGTCCCTTCCAACCTTGACTGATTCTATGAGGATCCCTTCCTGTAAGTCTTTGTAGGTCTCCCCTGGCCTAAGCACTATGAACTTACCAAGCAGACAGTCGAGCCTTCCCTATGGCCACTACTTTAGATATGACAACATAAATTTCTCACTTGAAATACCTTTCTCACATCTCTTCTCTCGGTATCCTGGTGCTCCTCCAAACCCTCCTAGAGATGACAGGGCTTTGTGACTGTTGTGGTAAGCCTGACAGGCCCAAAATAAGCTTATACATGTCCTGTCTTGCTTAGGCATGTTTTTCTGCTCCATAAAAGAGGCAAGCACAGGAAAATAAGACAAAAGGATACAAAAGAACCTGTAGCCACTGAGTCTGGCCTGTCCAGAGTCCTGTGGTAAAAAAGGCACACACACTTAGCTTGTGCCTGCCCAGTGCAAGGCCTATGCTTTTCCCAAATTAGGGAAGAGCAAGCCTATGGCTTTGCCTAATATGGTAAGGTTTGGCTAACTGCCATCCTGATTGCCTATTCTTGTTTCCAAAGGACAATTAATCTTGGCCCACACTGATAAAAGGCGATACACAGGTAAACAACATGCTTTGCTTCCCTGCTTTTCTGCCGTGCTCTGCCATTGCCTGCTGCAATTGCCTACTGCCTTATTGTTTTCCTGGTAAACTCCGCTGCCACGAGTTACCAGGAGCAGATCCTGGATGCTTGCACGTGATTGGCCTGTGTGGTCAGCGTGACGCTGTGCTGAGACTGCATGACATCTTGCCTCTACACCTGAAAGTCCTGCTCAGAAGTCCTGAGAAGCCAGGAGACAAGGTCAGAGATTGCCTGCATCCTTTCCCCAGAAAATATCCTGGGAAGAATCAAGTACCGCATCCAACAAGACAGAGTGCCCTGAAAGCGTTTGGACACTGGACTGTGGCTAAGCCCTGCAAGCTGCGTAATAATTTGTAACTGCTTAAATGTCTCTTTGTAATTCTCCATTGCCTTCTGCCATAAAGCAGAAAGAGCTCCTTGAGACCAGCTACTGGGCAAGTGGCATATTGCCTGCAAGCGGCATTTGACTGCAGGAATATTGTCTTCCAGTTCAATTTTGCTGGTTATTACTATATCTAGATATTATCCATAGAATGTTTCCATGACCATGTAAGAACTGAAATGTTATTAAAATTAGTGGTAGGGGGTGGCGCAACTTCTGAATATCAAAATTAACAAACAATATTAATTTTGGAAAAATATAATCTCAAATCAATTCATTTACACTCCGCAACACTTTTTTTGGCACAGCAAGCATAAGGTGTGCACAATGACGGAAACATTGCATAACTTTGGATATAACATCACAGGATTTGGTCTAGAGTGGACAGCTAAAAACTGTCACCAACCCAAAATCTTTTTTTTTAAAGGTAGCAAAAAACGCTCCGGAAAATCATGCTTTAATCCTGACTACCTGTCTAGTGCAAACACTGACAGAGCTAAAAAATGTGGATGCAAAAATTCTGAGCCTGGAAAGAGAACTTGAAAAGTTTAAATTTCAAAATGAGAGGCTTTTTGCTTTGGTTTCACTGCGTATTTTACAAGACGCAAAAGCAGACCGTATTTCTCCACCATTCTCGCAAGCAGAGAGCGGGGGGGGATGGAGGTATTTGCTCACATATTATCTAATACAAAAGACATGGCTCTGCCTTCAGGGGAAAAGCTATCAGCATCCTATTCAGCTGAGGGTAGCCTCAATTCAGCTAATAGCCAGGCCAGGGACAACCCCCAAAGTCCTGCCGCTACTGCCAGAGGCACTGCCTCCTCTGAGCCGTGCAGTTTAAAAGCAAAGCCAAGCTGCAAAGTTAAAAGCAGCACAGAGAAGAAAGACTTAGGCACGCTGAAGCAAAGAGACTTGTGCGTTGCCAGCCTTCGCATGCGCAATGCAATCGCTCGCATCAACACAACCGATTCAACCCATCTGCCAAGCCCTGACAAGCTGCGGGAAACCAGTGACCTGGCAAAACACAGCCTTAAAGGAACAGCGTGCAAAAAATCTCACCATGATTCAGCACATGAATCCAGCCTGCCTGCAAGCCGTAGATTTCGGGACAGCCACACCGTGACTCTGTCCAGCGACAACACTTCACTGTGCCTCAAACCCCAGCCATGGGCAGGTAAAAATCATGAAGCATCCCAATGTCATCCAAAAGGGAAATCCTGGGAAAAAGCCACTTATTTCAAACAGCAAAAATATGCTAAACCTTCAGCCTTAGCTGGGAGCACAAATATTAAGCAGCACAAGGAAAGCCATGGGGCACTACCACAAGGCAAAAAGAAGGTGTGCTTTAGAGGTGTGTCCCCTGCTGCTTCTGTAGCTGGAAGACCGTGCTCTCAGAGGGACAAGAAAAGGCATTGCACCAGAAGGATTCACACTCAAGTTTCCAGATTCTCCAGCATCTGCAATGACGAGTTCCTGAGTTACTTTGAATGATTTCACATGCCAAAAGTTGTGTTCAGCAGCTACTTGATGCCAGATTACCAGAAGATTTCATAAGACAAGCACCTTTATGGTTGCTGAGGAGGCTGACACTGAACACATTTGCAGATGAGACATTCCAGTTGCGCTTAGAAAGGGAGCAAATGTTTTGTCAACGTGATATTGAGGAATAGCTGTCACTGACAGAAATCCATCTCCATCTAGGGGGTGGGAATTGAAAAGCTTCATGCATATCTTTTGATTCAGTGTCACAAAAGCCAATACCCATCACCAGTCAAGGGGTGGAGAAATTAATAAAGAGTACCAAGTATTGGGCTCAGAGCAATAATGCTCTATACTGTTTTGTGTTACACTCTTCATGGAGTATTATGGTAATATTGTTGTATACACTGTTTGTATAATGTATATAGTATGTGAATCATTATGCATATGTGTAACCTACTGTGTTTCGTGCAGGCAACCTAATTCATATGCAATAAGCCATATCAAAGGGTATCCACTGCCAAGAAAGGCAACATGCTTGTACCCAAGATAATCCACACAAGATACTTTGTCCCCAGAGAGATAATCAATCACCCTCGATTAAATGGCCCATTGGCCAGGGAGGTGGAATATTAATAACAATATTAATTTGGGAAAAATATCACCTTGCATTCATTGATTTCTCCTCCACAACAATAGGCTGCTAGCTGCTCCCTGCTACATACTATTCTCTTTCTCCCAAGCGCAGTGAATACTACCAACAGCAAACTCTTTCACACATCGCCTCTCTGTGCAAGCAGGGCATGTAGGGATTTCCCTAGTTACTTTCCAGTTAAGAAAGCATTGCAAGCCCTGAAATTGATTGACTGCATTTGCCTTGGCAAGCTCTCCTGTGGGGGTCATACTTTGGCAAGATAATTTCCAGCAGTGGAAACATCTTACTCAATGATAAGACAGTCTTCTCCAGTAGTCTTGGTTTTGGTTGGGACTCCAACATAAGTATCTGAGGGGAGAAGAAAGAGCCAACAAAAACTTATATCAATATCACTTCTGTGTAGAGGAAAGTTGCTGGCTTATTTTCAGATCCTCCTCTTCCCTTTCCTAAGAATGATTTTTCTTAATACCTTTTTAGAAAAAAACATTCTCTGTACTACCTGGGCTTTGAGCACTACCCCTGTATCTGATGCCTGTAACTCTCTTTTGCCCATTTTTGTTACCTATGATTAAAAGGAATGAAAAGAGGAACAAATAACATTGAGAAATAACTAGGACTTTCCTTGTTTCTAAGGATTATATAAAGCAGATAGGTCAAAACATGTCAGTATAGGCAGCATATGAATTATGTGAGACTAAGGACTATAGTTTGTTAACTTAATGAAGTGTAATAGCCTAACATTATTTTGTTTGACTTCTTTTTTTTTTTTGCTTGCTTCATTTGTTTCCAGTCTGGTTTTCTCTTGTCCTGGTTCTAATTTAAATTTCCAGATACTCAGATAAATTTGATAGAACCAATAACAATTTTATAAAGTGCCCTTCCCTCTTCCCCCTTCTTTCCCAAAAGAGAGGGCATTAGATGGAGAAAGAGAGGAGTAAGTACACCCAAATAAAGGGATCTCACTTGATTTGGAAGTAAAAACGAAAAAGTTTAACAATAACTTAAAAAGGTATCTGAGGTAGAGGAGTTACAAAGATACAGGGAAGGGAAAGCAAATACAGAATGTATAAATACAACCTGATTGTGATGGCTTTGTCCGCCTTGTGGATGATGGCCACATGGTAAGAGAAACCAGGAACAGATGGTAAGGGTGGTAAGCCCAAGGCAGGGAGTGCAGAGAAAGAGAGACAGGAAGTCTCCCTGTTTTTATGGGACTGGAAGGGGGAGTG
>WAAF01011097.1:0-18706 GCA_013400475.1 Tricholaema leucomelas | reverse complement strand
AGATAAGGGAGGAGGTGGAAAGAAGGAGGGGTGTTGGTTGGACAGTCTGGATTTTGGGAGGGGGGGTTTCTTTTCTGTATTACTTTTAACTTGTGTATTACTGTATATAGTTGTAAATATCTGTAATATATTGTAAATATATGCTTGTAAATTGTGCTCAGCTGTAAATATAAAGCTTCACTCCTTAAAATCCAGCTGTCTGAGTTAGTCTGGTTAATCCATTGGGTGAGGGGGGAAAACTCCAAAACCACTACAGCAGTATAAGGTATAGGAATATTCTGATAAAATCAGCCTGTTGAATTCAGAGCATTTTGAAGAGAAGGTCTTAAGGATTCTCTTTTAAGGCAGCACTGTAATGGTTCAAAAAGTATTCTTCAGGGGGACACTTTTTTATCACTATGGACTGATTTTTATTTTTGATGCTGTTTGCACAATTGTCCTTTTCAAATAACATTTAAAAGTGGTTTTGTTTTTCATACTCTGTGGGATGGAAGAGCATACAAAACCAGACAATTTCTTTCACAATGTAAATGCTTATTTAACTGCCATGTTCACTACTTATTTAAACACTCCCTTTTCTTTAGGGAAATTATGTGGATTTCTTGTAACTTTTTTCCTGCCAAGTGCTTCAGAACAATCTGTGGCAAGATGAATCATAGTATCATAGAAGAATTTAGACTGGAAAGAGCTCCTGGAGATGATCTGCTGCAACCTCATGTTGAAAGCAAGTCAACTTCAAAGTTAATGTGGATTGTTCAGTCTTATCTGGCTTGGTTTTGACCGTCTCCAGGGTAGCAACTCCATAACTTCCCTGGGAAGATTCTTCCTAAGCTTTTACCATGACTTTAATTGAGCTGAGACAGTGATGTTTAGAGAAGGATTTTGTTACTATCCTTCTCCTTGAACAAAAGGGACCTTGACAGGCTGAAGAGGTGAGCACATCCAACCTCAGGAGGTTCAACAAGAACCAAACACAAGCTCATGCATCTGGGTTGAGGCAATGCCAAGCATAAATCCAGGCTGGGCAGTGACTGGCTGGAGACCAGCCCTGAGGAGAGGGACTTGGGGGTGCTGCTGGATGAGAAGCTCAACAGGAGCCAGCAGTGTGCACTTGCAGACCAGAAAGACAACCAGATTCTGGGCTGCATCAGGAGAGGTGTGGCCAGCAAGTTGAGGGAGGTGATTCTCCCTCTCTACTCTACTCTGGTAAGACCCCACCAGTTCTGGAGCCCCCATGACAAGAGGGATGTGGAGATGCTGGAGTGTGTCCAGAGAAGGGCCACTGGGTTGATCAGAGGGCTGAAGCACCTCTGTTACGAGGACAGCCTGAAAGAATTGGGGCTGTTCAGTCTGGAGAAAAGGAGGCTGTGGCCTTCCAGTATCTGAAGGGGGCCTCCAAAAAAGCTGGGGAGGGACTTTTTACAATATCAGGGAGTGACAGGACTAGAGGGAATGGAGCAAAGCTGGAGGTGGGGAGATTAAGAGTGGAGGTGAGGAGGAAGTTGTTGAGCATGAGAGTGGTGAGAGCCTGGAATGGGTTGCCCAGGGAGGTGGCTGAGGCCCCATGCCTGGAGGTGTTTAAGGCCAGGCTGGATGAGGCTGTGGGCAGCCTGCTCTAGGGTAGGGTGTCCCTGCCCATGGCAGGGGGTTGGAACTAGATGATCCTTGTGGTCCCTTACAACCCTGACTGATTCTGTGATTCTGTGAATTTGATCCTAGGTGTTTCTGTCCTGCTTCCCATTCCTTCACTAGCTAGCCTAATATTGTCTACAGAACCATGACAAATTATACACATGCTGGCATCCAAGGTCTATTTAAGCTTTCAAATGTTACTTAAGCCTGGACAAGAAAATACAAGTCTGCCTGGGTGTAACAGGAGCTGGAGGTTCAAGACTCTTAAAAAAGAAGAAAACCCAACTGTGCGAGTTTGAACCTAGCTGGAATATTTTGCTGAGATGGATTAAAAACAAGAACATAAATATAGATAACAGAGTTGCTCTCTGGCTCTGGCTGCTCTCCTTCTCTCCCTAACCTGCTGTCTAGCTAATCCTTCTGCTTCCTAACCCCCCTGGCCACTTCTCCAAACTCACCTTGAACATAAGGCAGAGTCTGGGATAAGGTAGAGGGGTGGAAAGGAGGTGGAAAGGTGGTTGGGAGCCCCTCCTGGGGACTCTGGTTTCTGGCAGGACTGTTGTGTTTCTGCATTACTTTTTACCTTGTCTATGTCTGTCTCTAGCAGTATGGATATTGTAAATACCTGCTTGGATCTTGTGCTCAGCTGTAAATATAAAGCTCCATTCTGATTTTCAGCTCAGCTGAGTCTCGTCTGGGTGATTTTCTTAAGTGCAGGGGAGCAGGGAGCACCCAAACCATCAACACCAACAAATTAATTTTGAAATGGATTTAGAGGACCTATTTTACATCAAATTTTAGAATCTTTGCTATAACTAAATCTTCATCCTTGTCTTTTTGAATTTACATATAAATGTATTCACAGAGCTTCCCCTGGACATGTGTCATCTTTTAGTTAAACCATTTTAACTGTGTTGTAAGTTAACTGCTCAGAGAAAACTCTTATCACATGTCTGAGAAATATCTACCTAAAAAGACATTATTTCTTCTTTGACTTAAGGAGTAACACTCCTACTGTCATCACTGGCTGCCAGGCGAAACCTACAAATGACTCTTTCACCAGACTTAAGCATGTAGTAATCTTTGTTTTCAAAGAACCTTTGAAACACATAAGATAAATCTTTAGTTTTTAACATTTTGCTGAATAGATCAAACATTCCTCAGTTTTCAGAATCTTCAGGTCCTTTCATGTAACTTTCTCCCACATGCAAATCTGTCTGCAATGATATCCAAATGGTAAGCTCAAATTTCTTCTATATGAAGGATCAATCATAATAAAGAACAATGAGGATGTTCATCTCAACTAGCCATCCTATTACATAAAAATAATTGATATTTGAGCTATATTTGGCATCCTGGCCTGGATCAGGAAAAGTGTGGCCAGTAGGATGAGGGAGGATATTCTTCCCCTGTAGTCAACACTATTCAGGCCACACCTTGAGTCCTATGTCCAGTTCTGGGCTCCTCAACTCAAGAGATATGTTGAGATACTGGAAGGTGTCCAGAGAAGCGTGACAAAGCCGATGAGAGGCCTGGAACACAGCCCTGTGAGGAGAGGGTGAGGGAGCTGGGGGTGTGCAGCATGGAGAAGAGGAGGCTCAGGGATGACCTCATTGCTGTCTACAACTACCTGAAGGGAGGCTGTAGCCAAGTGGGGATTGGTCTCTTCTGCCAAGCAACCAGCAACAGAACAAGGGGACGCAGCCTCAAGTTGTGCCAGGGCAGGTCTAGGCTGGATGTTAGGAGGAAGTTGTTGGCAGAGAGAGTGATCGGCATCGGAATGGGCTGCCCAGGGAGGTGGTGGAGTCACTGTCCCTGGAGGTGTTCAAGCAAAGCCTGGATGAGGCACTTAGTGCCATGGTCTGGTTGATTGGCCAGGGCTGGGTGCTAGGTTGGACTGGATGATCTTGGAGGTCTCTTCCAACATGGTTGATTCTGTGATTCTATTTGTTTTTGTGCTTTTTATCATTAATAAAGATTAAAAGAATTCTCTTGGACAATTCATGTGACCTATGTCAGGTCTTTGTTTTTGGAAGAAACAAACATTTCATTGCAGATGCTATAGACTGTAAAAGGAAGTGAAGGATGAAAAATGTTGACTAGATGCAGATATTTATAACACAGATGACTAATCTGAACAAGTCGTTTTAGACTTTTTGCTTTGATTAACAAAGATAAAGAGGCAGTGGTATGCTAAAAAAAGCTTAAAGATAGTAAAATCAGCCCTGTGGGCCCTTTAGGTCATACAGACACAGAGGACACTAACATCAATTCCATTCCCAGTGCAAAGGAAATGTCTGAAACAATCAGCTTGGTTCCTGGCCTCTGGGGAATTCCCTGTGAAATAAAGCCGTATCAGGTACTCACTATCTGTATACTTATATACGTTAGAATTAGAACTGACCTGCTAGGGTCCTTACAAGGAATCATAACTACAACTACCTGAAGGGAGGTTGTAGCCAAGTGGGAGTTCGTCTCCTCCCAGGCAACCAGCAACAGAACAAGGGAATACTGGCTCAAGTTGTGTTGGAAGAGGTATATGCTGGATGCTAGGAGGAAGCTGTTCACAGAGAGAGTGATTTGTGCTTGGAATGGGCTGCCCAGAGAGGTGGCAGGGTCTCTATCCCTAGAGGTGTTCAAGATAAGCCTGGATGAAGCACTTAGTGTCACGGTCTAGTTGACTGCACAGGGCTGGGTGCTAGGTTGGACTGGATGATCTTGGAGGTCTCTTCCAACCAGGTTGATTCCATAAAGATCACTGCTGTATCTATGTTTAAGTGTCTCTTACCTTACGTGCTCTAGGCTGAGACATCTCCTTGGGTGAGATTAAATTCAAGAGAAAATATTGAAGTTAGGTGACACACTGCATAGATAATTAAACACTTATTTTATTTAAATGGAGAGTGATTCAAAAAATATAGTCAATGGAGCTTCCAGAGGTATAATTCAGTAGCCCCAGCTTAGGCAACAGGAACCATTTAAGATGCATAAATCCACCTATCCTGACTTCCAGACAATTCTCAGATATGATCCTGTCTACAACTACCTGAAGGAAGGTTGTAGCATATGGGGGTTGGTCTCTTCTCCCAGACAACCAGCAACAGAACAAGGAGACACAGTCTCAAGTTTGGGGAAGTATAGGCTGGATGTTAGGAGGAATTGTTGGCAGAGAGAGTGATTGGCATTGGAATGGGCTGCCCAGGGAGGTGGTGGAGTCACCGTCCCTGGAGGTGTTCAAGAAAAGCCTGGATGAGGCACTTAGTGCCATGGTCTGGTTGACTGGATAGGGCTGGGTGCTAGGTTGGACTGGATGAGCTTGGAGGTCTCTTCCAACTTGGTTGATTCTATGATTCTGTGATATAGATCACAATGTCATAATTTTTCATACACCAAAAGGAATCTCGAAAGACTTTAGAAGCACATATTTGATGAACCTAACCCTAATTTCCACTGAAAGTAGTATGATGTCAGATAATTAGATCATAGTTTTACTTCTTTATTAGTTTTAACTGTAGACTGACTCTCACAGTCAGATAATTGCTTAGATATTTTCATGGTACATTAATCAGCCTTTTTCTATAATGCTTTTAGCTCTCTAATTGCTTTTTCTGTCCCTTCTTACTAAATCCTAGAGCTGACAGCATGCCGTCCCTGGAGGTGTTCAAGAAGAGCCTGGCTGAGGCGCTTAGTGCCATGGTCTAGTTGATTGGCCAGGGCTGGGTGCTAGGTTGGGCTGGACGATCTTGGAGGTCTCTTCCAACCTGGTTCATTCTATGATTCTATGTCAAACTTAAAAAAGTAAAACTAAGTATGGTAGAGGAGCTGCACAGAAGTGTACATTTTCCAACGAAGAATCAAAGAAACAGAATTTTCACCTAATTCCATCAGACATGAAAAGAAGACAAGAAGAACCTTTCTACTCTGTCTTAGTTTTACGATGATCAATTCACAAGTTTAGTAAAATAAAGTAAGAAAAAATCTAGGTTATATCTCACAGGATCACAGGATGTCAGGGGTTGGAAGGGACCTCCAGAGACCATCGAGTCCAACTGCCTTTACAGAGCAGGACCATAGAACCTAGCGTACATTGCACAGGAACACATCCAGACAGAGATGGAAAGTCTCCAGAGAAGGACACTCCATGACTTCTCTAGGGAGCCTCTTCCAGGGCTTTGTGACCCTTACAGTAAAGAAGCTCTTCCTGATTTTGAGGTGGAACTTCCTGTGCTGTAGTTTATGTCCATTGCCCCTTGTCCTATTACAGGGCACAACTAAGAAGAGTTTGTCCCCTCCCTCTTGACCCTAGCCCTCAGATATTATAAACATTGACTAGATCACCTCTAAGTCTTCTCTTCACCAGACCAAACAGCCCCAGGACCCTCAGCCTCTCACAGGGCAGCGCTCCAGTCCCTTTGTCATTTTCATGGCTTTCCCTTGGACTTTTCCAAGTAGATCCCTGTCCATCCTGAACTGGGGAGCCCAAAACTGAAGGCAATATTCCAGGTGAGGTCCCACCAGGGCAGAGTAGAGGAGAAGGAGAACTTCCCTGGATATGCTGGCCACACTCCTCGTAATGCACCCCAGGATCCCACTGGCCTTCTTGGCCACAAGGGCATATTGCTGTCCTGTGGGTAGATTCTTGTCCACTAGGACTCCCAGGTCCCTCTCCACAGGGCTGCTCTCCAGCAGATCACCTCCCAGCCTGTACCAGTGCAGTTTATTGTTCCTTCCCAGGTGCAAGACTCTGCACTTATCCTCACTGAACCTCATTAGATTCCTCTCTGCCCAGTTCTCAGTCTGTCCAAGTCTCACTGAATGCCCGCACAGCCTTCAGGTGTTTCAGCCAAGCCTCCAGTTTGGAATCCATCCTATTTCTAGGGAGTCCACAGACTATATTATAACTTAAAACAGGATTCTCCACTGTAGAGAAGCATGCACAAACTCCACCAGGGCAAGCAGAATCAATTTGATTACAGCCATAGCTATTTTTATAGCAGAATACAAACACAGTATTAACATAATACAAATGATTAATAGTTTTGTTTTGAACGTACCTCTTCCCTTGATCTTGTTTTTGTCTGAGACATCTGCTCTTCTTATCTCATTCCTTCTTATCAGATTCTCACTGAGCCTGTTTCTCTCCCATGAGAGAGGTATCCCAGGCAACCAGCAGCAGAACAAGGGGACACAGTCTCAAGTTGTACCAGGGGAGGTATAGGCTGGAAGTTAGGAGGAAGTTCTTCACAAGGAGAGTGATTTGCCATTGGAATGGGCTGCCCATCGAGGTGGTGGATTTGCAGTCCCTGGAAGTGTTCAAGCAAAGCCTGGATGAAGGGATCAAGCACTTAGTGCCATGGTCTGGTTGACTGGCCAGGGCTGGGTGCTAGGTTGGACTGGATGATCTTGGAGGTCTCTTCCAACCGGGTTGATTCTACGACCCTGTAACTCCTGGAATCAACACTGTTCACTCTCCACACAGCTCATTATTTTTCTTTCTTGCATTTCTCTTTTCCTGTATTCCCACACTCCATACCTAGAACTTTATGAATTGGTTGTGGCAATTAACGAGGCAGGAATTATAAAATACGTAGTTGTTTTTATTTCCAAAAGCCCCTACCACAACTCTATACAAATTAGTTCATTTGGGGTCCTTAATTCCTCTGGGAAAATCTTCCCGAGGCTGCTTACCGGCAGTAATTTAGAAAAATCAGAGAAGCTGGAAAAGGTTTGGCCACACCAATGGCTTTGCCTCACTTACCAAAGCAAGGCAGCCCCGAGCCCTAGGGAACGTCTGCGCTGCTCACGGCGGTGCAGTGGGAACTTGGAGCTGGTCCCTTGGCTCCTTTGCGGCAGTGTCTGGAAACTGCGAATTGTAACCCAGCAGTGGAGCAGCGCGGCACAGGATCCAATGCGAGCGAACCCGCCAAAGGCCAAAACGACTACAGACGGCTAACACCGGCACAGATCATGGGGTAACGCAGGGCAATCCGATGCGAGCGAACCCGCCAAAGGCCAGAACGACTCTACACGGCTAACACCGGCACAGATCGTGAGGCAGCGCAGGGCAATCCAATGCGAGTGAACCGGCCAAAGTCCAAAATGACTCTACACGGCTAACACAGGCACAGGTCGTGAGGCAACGCAGGGCAAATCGGGGCTGCTCCGCCGTGTTCCCGCGAACGGCGGCGGTTTACGGCAGGGGCAGGTCCCTGCGGCAGGAAGTCAGGATGCGGCGGTCCGAAAGCAGGGACCCTCCGCTTTCTTCTCACCTCTTTCCAGGCGCTCCTCAATATCCCTTTCAAGGTCCGACACAAGGTCTGACTATACAATGTGTCCAGTTCCTATATATATACATGCTAGGGCGACTTGCTTTTCCCCGTTCAAGCCCGCAGGGGTGGGGGTTTGAACTTCGCACCTACTTCTTTCCACATTCCAAACCCCCGGAGCCGGAGGTGAGAGGAGGGAAACATTTTGTGCCTCATTCAAACCTCCAGTGGGGCAGGGACTTCGGTGTGCCCTGCCACACTTTATTACTTGACTGTACAGCACAGAAGGGATTCACCAATTTCATCAGTCTTTTGCATTTCAGAAAGCCAGTATTTCCTTCTAGTCAGAGGTGATGCATAATCGGAAGCAGAATGCAGAGAAAAGAAACCCCAAATAACAAAACTATGTCATAAAGTCATAGAATCAGTCAGGGTTGGAAGGGACCACAAGGATCATCTAGTTTCAACCCCCCTACCATGGGCAGAGACACCCTACCCTAGATCAGGCTGGCCACAGCCTCATCCAGCCTGGCCTTAAACCCACCTCTCTGGGCAACCCATTCAAGGCTCTCACCACTCTCATGACTAAGATAAAAATAAGTGAGATAAGTTGAAGAAAACTGCTGTGATCAGTGGTGTGAAGCATCTCCACAAGCCAGAAGGCAAACCTGACAGCCAGAATTTCTGGGTGCCCCAGGTGCTGATAGAAAGCCAAACTGAACTACAAGAATCATAGAATCATAGAATGGTTTAGGTTGGAAGGGACCTCAAGGATCATCCAGCTCCAACCCCCTGCCATAGGCAGGGACACCTCCCACTAGAGCAGGCTGCTCAAGGCCTCATCCAGCCTGGCCTTAAACACCTCCAGGGAGGAAGCATCCACAACCTCCCTGGGCAACCTGTGCCAGTGTCTCACCACCCTCACTGTAAAGAACTTCCTCCTAACATCCAGTCTAAATCTCCCCTCTTCCAGCTTAAACCCATTCCCCCTCGTCCTGACATTACCAGACCTTGTCAATAGTCCCTCCCCAGCCTTCCTGTAGGCTCCCTTCAGATACTGGAAAGCCACTCTAAGGTCTCCTCGAAGCCTTCTCTTCTCCAGGCTGCAGAGCCCCAACTCTCTCAGCCTGTCCTCATAGCAGAGCTGCTGCAGCCCTCTGAGCATCTTTGTGGCTCTCCTCTGGACCCGCTCCAGCAGTTCCATGTCCTTCTTGTGTTGGGGGCTCCAGAACTGCACACAGTACTCCAGGTGGAGTCTGAGGAGAGCAGAGTAAAGGGGGAGAATCACCTCCCTTGCCCTGCTGGCCACACTGCTCTTGATGCAGCCCAGCAAGTCATGTGTCTGTTATTGCAAAGCTGTTGATAAGATATTTTAGAAGTGTGTCTCTAGACGATTTGCAGATTCACCTGGAAGTCTTTGTTGTTTGTTGTTTTTTTTTATCTAAGCATCTGGATCTGGAGATTTTTAATGCACTCCACAGGAAAAAAAAAAAAAACAATTAACAGGAGCTAACGTCTGTGCTTTTTAGAACAAAGTGTTAGCAAAGCTTTCAGCTGTGCTTTGTGACATTCAGTCTGGACTGTTGTATCCTTAACATGCCTACGTAATAAATTCATTAGCAAAACCGCTGTGATACTTCATTCATTTTACTTGTCTGTTCTCTAGAGTACTGAAATCTTAAACAGAATAACAGCATTCCTGATAGTAGTTATGTGAGCCAGGACTGTGTCCAGTTCTGGACTTCTCAATTCAAGAGAGATGTTGAGATACTGGAAGGTGTCCAGAGAAGGGTGACAAAGCTGGTGAGGGGCCTGGAACACAAACCCTATGAGGAGAGGTTGAGAGAGCTGGGGGTGTGCAGCCTGCAGAAGAGGAGGCTCAGGGCAGACCTCATTGCTGTCTGCAGCTACCTGAAGGGAGGAGGTGTTTAGCAATTTAGCTTTTCTGTGAAACCTTGACAGCTTCTAAGCTGTAACAAAATCCCATTATATCTGCTGAGATAGGTGGTGGTAGCTGAATTAATTATAGTCTGAATTACATGGACAGGAGACCATAACAAACATTGTACTATATTGTACAAACTGTCCATCCAAGCCTATATTCCATTTCTCACAGCAACCAATATTAATTAACATGGCTGTTTGCAGCACCTGAAGGATTTAGCTTGATGGGTTAAAGGAATCGAAAGTGTGGCTTCCTTTTGGTCCCCCGTCCTTTGTATGGAGAAGAGGAGGCTCAGGGAGGACCTCATTGCTGTCTACAACTACCTGAAGGGAGGTTGTAGCCAAGTGGGGGTTGGTCTCTTCTCCCAGACAACCAGCAACAGAACAAGGGGACACAGTCTCAAGTTGTGCCAGGGGAGGTCTAGGCTGGATGTTAGGAGGAAGTTGTTGGCAGAGAGAGTGATTGGCATTGGAATGGGCTGCCCAGGGAGGTGGTGGAGTCACCATCCCTGGAGCTGTTCAAGACTGGCTGAGGCACTTGGTGCCATTATTGAAAACATTTGTATGAAAAGCTATTAACCACAAAAGCCTCCTTATATTTCATCCTCTGATCTTCCAGGGTTACTGAGACCATGCTCCTTTGGAGAACAATTTGCATTGACATAAACAATGTCTATGTTTAAACATAACCAATATTTGTTGCTGCTTTTAATTTTCTTTTTACAATAGATCTTTGGAATTATTTATGTGTGCCATGGTGTAGCTGATTGGACAGGGCTGGGTGCTAGGTTGGACTGGATGAGCTTAGAGGTCTCTTCCAACCTATTTGATTCTATGATTCTATTCTATGAAAAGATATTTGTAACATACTTTAATATATATGATGAACAAGCAAAATTCTTAAGCCAGGTAAGAATGAAAACCTTTAGTTTGCTTTTCTGTTAATAGTGGCAGTTAGTAACTAGTGCTGCCTTTCTTGTTCAGGATGTTGTTCAGTTATCTGAACAGTCTGATCTAGGGTAGGGTGTCCCTGCCCATGGCAGGGGGATTGGAACTAGATGATCCTCGTGGTCCCTTCCAACCCTCACTGATTCTATGATCAGAGTCAGTAAATTTCTGTTTCATAGGAAACATTTTATGAGCCAGTTTTTACTTTCTGTTCTACCTGTACAATTCCCAGATGTACTTCATTTCTCTATGATAACCAAAGGCAAAATTTAGTCATTTAAGCAACACTGGAATAAAGAAGGGAAAAAAATCCAGATAAATCAGTCTGAAAATTCAGAGATAGTGCAAAATTGTAACAGTTTAGAGCATCTGTATAACTGACTGAATTTATTTATATATTATACAAATGCTTATGTTTTATTTATTAAAAAAAAAACACTAAAATGCTTCTTGAAATTAGAAAAATCTTGAGATCTTTTCTAGGAGAATAATTACTCACCATGTTACATAACAATTGCAGTTTGCAGGAGAGTTTTTCACCCATGCAGTTGCACCAAGACTCATCATCTCCTTATGCAGAACCTACTGTGTGGCAGAAATGGTTTGGCACAGGAAAAATAGAAAGAAATAACACTTTGAGTTGGAAATTACTAATTTTAAATTAATGAAAATTAATGGAAAGGAAGACAAAATATAGCTTCTTAGGCTAGAATTATATTACAGAATATATTGATGTATATGTATATTAATTACATATAATTATATATGCATCATATAACTATGTGTTATATAATTATATAATCATTCTGTATTAATACTATGTAATAATTACATATTATATATTATCATGTGTGATTATCTAATAATTATATATATAATCATCTACTGAGATATTAATATTCTATGATTATTTGTGTCAAGAAATTAAAGTTATACCATTTGCAACTCTGCCTTACTTGTCTTAGCCCTTGTTAATATTTTAACACTGAATCATTGACTAACATTATCTTTATATAGGTACTTATGTGATGTAACTCTCCTTTATGTCGTCTACTATGGTCTGCTGAATTTTATGGAAGTGACAAACTCTCTCCATAGAATCATAGAATCAACCAGATTGGAAGAGACCTCCAAGATGATCCTGAACAAGAAAGGCAGCACTAGTTAGTAACTGCCACCATTAACAGAAAAGCAAACTAAAGGTTTTCATTCTTACCTGGCTTAAGAATTTTGCTTGTTCATCATATATATTAAAATATGTTACAAATATACTTTCATAGAATAGAATCACAGAATCATAGAATCAAACAGGTTGGAGGAGACCTCCACAATCATCCAGTCCAACCTAGCACCCAGCCCTGTCCAATCAACCAGACCATGGCACTAAGTGCCTCAGCCAGGCTTCTCTTGAACACCTCCAGTGATGGTGACTCCACCACCTCCCTGGGCAGCCCATTCCAATGCCAGTAACTCTCGGGGAAGAACTTCTTCCTAACATCCAGCCTGTACTTCCCCCAGCACAACTTGAGACTGTGTCCCCTTGTTCTGTTGCTGGTTGTCTGGGAGAAGAGACCAACCCCCACCTGGCTACAGCCTCCCTTCAGGTATTTGTAGACAGCAATGAGGTCACCTCTGAGCCTCCTCTTCTGCAGGCTGCACACCCCCAGCTCCCTCAGCCTCTCCTCATAGGGTTTGTGTTCCAGGCCTTTCACCAGCTTTGTTGCCCTTTTCTGGACACTTTCCAGCACCTCAACCTCTCTCTTGAATGAGGGGGAATCCACAGGCTATAATTGATATGGTGGATATTAATAACTTAGTAATTTTCATTAGACAGTTTTAATTTGGCATTTAGTCTAAACCCAAGTCAAGATATACAATTCTGTCCCTGCTATTCATCTCTTTGTTGCTCAGTCCAAAGAGGACATACTTGTAGCATATCTCGACACTGGTCACTCAGTCAGTCACAGGCTGCCCAGGGAGGTGGTGGAGTCACCATCCCTGGAGGTGTTCAAGCAAAGACTGGATGAGGCACTTAGTGCCATGGTCTGGTTGACTGGATAGGGCTGGGTGCTAGGTTGGACTGGATGATCTTGGAGGTCTCTTCCAACCTGGCTGATTCTATGATTAAAACCAAAACAAACAAAACCAAAAGCAAAACCAAACAACAATCAAATAAAGCAAAGCACAAAAAGCCACCAAAGAAACCATACTTCCCTGTCCCCCTGAATTTAAGCCAGATTTTTCTGAGAATGTATTTTAATATGATAAGGAATTTTACTTTTGTAACTATCTCTATCTATACTTGCAATGTCTGTAAGTTTCTTTCAAATCTGCAGTGCTATTTGAAGAGGTGACTAAAAATCAGGCCATTTACTCAGGAAATGTGTTCTACCATTTAACAGCTTACAGGTATATCCAGTCCACAGTGTGTCTGGTGCAGAAGTGTCTCAGCAAGTTATCATAGTATCATAGTATCATAGTATCATCAGGGTTGGAAGAGACCTCACAGATCATCAAGTCCAACCTGTTACCACAGAGCTCAAGGCTAGACCATGGCACCAAGTGCCACGTCCAATCCTGCCTTGAACAGCTCCAGGGACGGCGACTCCACCACCTCCCCGGGCAGCCCATTCCAGTGTCCAATGACTCTCTCAGTGAAGAACTTTCTCATTCAATGATACACAACATTAAAATTACTAAATAATATGCATAATAGTGGAACACACTATGGTTTTTCTAGGCCCATTCCAGCTCTGTTTTTATATACCAAGGCTGGAGATGTTAATTAGCAATAGTAATATCAAAGCTGAATAATCATATTTCTACTTCACATTGTAATAATGGTAATATAGTGTAATTCTGTAATATAATATTGCAATTGCAAGGTTAAAATTTACATAGATGATGAAGAAGCTTGTTATAAAATAGGAACTGTATGAGCTCCAGGCTAAACAGTGCCTACTACATACATGTTGCTTATATGTCATGAGTCAGTATCCTTAAATAGTTCTGTACTAACTCATGCAAAGTTACCTAATCTAAGCTCTTAAGATATCTCTTTCCACTGCTTCATTTTATGACAGAAAATTATCCATACCTTAGGCATTTCTAAATTTAGGCTTTATAAAAACTTTTGCATCAACTTGTTTGAATTTTGCGTAGGGTTAAATTGAATACATTTAATGGTAGATCAGAGAGTGATAGAATCAACCAGGTTGGAAGAGGCCTCCCCAGCCTGTAAGTCTGCTTGAGGTTGCTGTGGCCAAAGTGTAGAACCCTGCACTTGGCCTTGTTAAATTTCATGCCATTGGCCTCTGCCCACCCATCCAGCCTGTGTAGGTCCCTCTGCAGGGCTCTCCTACCTTCCAACAGATCCACATCTGCTCCTAGCTTGGTGTCATCTGCAAATTTACTGATGCTGCACTCAATCCTCTGGTTCAGATGTCAAAGAAATATACTGAGCAGGACTGGGCGCAGCACTGATCCCTGGGGCACACCACTAGTGCCAGCTGCCAACTGGATGTGGCACCATTCACCACCACTCTCTGGGCCCAGCCTTCCAGCCAGTTTTTGACCCATATCAGAGTGAATCTGGTTTTATTTCCAATGTGATATTATTTTGTTTACACCAGAAACTGAAAAAAAAAAGTTTCTGCACGTGTCTAAATTAAAGATGTTTAAATGTATGTTTTAGAGGGCTTTTATGTTGTTTGGTTTGGTTTTGTTGTCTGAGGGTGCTGGTTAATCAGCTATTCTTTTCTTCATATGAAAAATCAAATGCCATGGCTGTTTTCAAGTCCTCCAGAGACACATCTGTGAAATTGAGTTTAAGTACTTAAGTTTGGCAGAATGGCTCTGTTCCATCCTTTCTGGAAAGAAGTGATAGACTATTCTTCTGATTTATATTCCAGCCATATGACAAATGTGCTTCTATTATGAAAAAAAAAAAAAAAGGCCATTTAGAATTTTATTTTCCTTTAAGTTATTCTTTGAAACAACTGAAAGTTAAAGAGGTTCTTAATTAGTCACTTGTAGGCTTTGTCAAATAGTTTACATCATCAGAATCAGAAAGACTATACAGATGTAAAGAGAACTTTCTCCAGAGACTTTGATTCAAGGAAATGCAAGACTGATGTGAACAGAATTGGCTTTTATTTAGTAATTCATCAGACAATACTTTTGCCCTCTTCTCAAGATGTAATGTTTCAGATTATCACTCTGAAAACGGAAATGAGAGACAAAACAAATCAATTCATTGTAGTTGCTTTCATTCATTATTGAAAACGCTCCTATCAAAAGCTATTAACCACAAAAGCCTCCTTATATTTCATCCTCTGATCTTCCAGGGTTACTGAGACCATGCTCCTTTGGAGAACAATTTGCATTGACATAAACAATGTCTATGTTTAAACATAACCAATATTTGTTGCTGCTTTTAATTTTCTTTTTACAATAGATCTTTGGAATTACTTATGTGTGCCATGGTGTAGTTGATTGGATAGGGCTGGGTGCTAGGTTGGACTGGATGAGCTTAGAGGTCTCTTCCAATCTGGTTGATTCTATGATTCTAAGTTATGCTGGAGGAGGTATGGGCTGGATGTTAGGAGGAAGTTCTTCACAGAGAGAGTGATTGGCATTGGAATGGGCTGCCCAGGGAGGTGGTGGAGTCACCATCCCTGGAGGTATTCAAGAAAAGCCTGGCTGAGGCACTTAGTGCCATGGTCTGGTTGATTGGATAGGGCTGTGTGATAGGTTGGCCTGGATGATCTTGGAGGTCTCTTCCAACCTGGTTGATTCTATGACTCTGTAATCCAAAATGCAATAAAGACTCAAATCTGAAAACTGTTCTATGAAACTTCAAATTCTACTTTCTTAGATCCAAAGCTTTCACAGCAAGGCCTCCCAGACCAGGAATTATGGCAGTATGTGAAATAGGAGTTTCAGAGTTTAAAAATCTTTTGCTTGGAAGCGTTTGGCATTTTGATTTTCCTCTTAATTTGACTGGAATATGACCTCTTCCAACCTGGTTGATTCTATGATTCTAAGTTTCTATTCTATGAATTGTCAAATAATGAATATTGATGGCTCTAACATATTCATTTCCCTAAGAAAGCTCCCATCCTCGAGTCTCACAGAACTTTCCAGAGTGTCACACAACATGCAAAGGATGAATTTATATCATTCAGGTAAAAATATCACAAGGAATTGATAACTTAAAATATCCTCTTAAGAAATATAACCCAATTTGTTTTTTTTTAAGTACTGTGTCCAGTTTAAATTTTGTCCTTCAATAATTGAATTTATTCACATATTGCTATTCTGGACTAATTTCATATAATATCAGACAACAAGAGCCTGAAGTCAGTCAAGGAGCTACATAACACATCTAACAAGGACATGCAAGTAAGTGATCTGACTATAGATCTAGGTCCTTGATCTACAGTTCTGTAACAGACAGTGACCCTTTCATTCAAGTCCAAAATAGTGATGTCATTATACATAAAGAGTAAAAGGGAGAGAGATTTACCATCACTATTCTTCTGTATGCATTTCTTAAAAGAAATCAAATGTCAACTGCAACTTTTTGGACAGAGCACAGTCAAGGGTTGTGCTCCAGCAATAACAACTGGAATAAAGCCTCAGAAATTTATCTACTTTCTAGATATTTCCACTGACTGGAAAAGGGGAAACATAACTCCCATTTTCAAAAAGGGTAAGAAGGAGGGGCCAGGGGATTCCAGGCCAGTCAGTCTCACCTCTGTGCCTGGTAAGATCATGGAGCAGATCCTCTTTGAGGTGCTACTGAGACAGGAGAACAGTGAAAAGTTGACTGGGTACAATCAGCATGGCTTCACCAAGGACAAATACTGCCTGACAAACCTGGTGGCCTTCTATGAACAGGTCAAAACATTAATAGATGAGGGGTGAGCAACTGATGTCATTTACCTGTACCTGAGCAAGATCTTTGACACTCCCACACCACATCCTGGTCTTCAAGCTGGTTGGAGATGGGTTTGATGGGTGGACCACTAGATGGATAAAGAATTGGCTTGATGGCTGCACTCAAAGAGTGGCTGTCAAGGGCTCCATGTCCAAGTAGAGGCCAGTGACAAGTGGAGTCCCTCAGAGATCAGTCCTGGGACCAGTGTTGCTCAACATCTGTGTTGGTGCCATGGACAGAGGCACTGAGTGCAGCCTTAGCAAGTTTGCTGACAACACCAAGCTGTGTGGTGCAGCAGACAGGCTGGAGAGAAGGGATCCATCCAGAGGGACCTGGACAGGCTGGAGAGGTGGGCACAAGCCAACCTCATGAGCTTCAACAAGACCAAGTGCAAGGTCCTGCAGCTGGGTGTCAGTGAAAGGTCGCAGCCAGAGTAACAACATCATACCAATGTGGTTAAAGTCATCCTCCCTCTACTGCAGTGATACGGTGTCTCTTATGCCAACCTTAGAAGAGGAGTATTCAGCTAGCTTAAGATTGGTACATGTGGAAGGCACAGATAGGTTTAAGGCTATGCATGAGACAGAGATAAGTTAAGGCTTAAACAAACATTTATGGGGCCAGGCTCCTGCAGTCAGCAGATCCTGCCCCCTTGCAGCTGGACGTGGGGACTGTTTCATCGCCTTAGTTCCTGCCTCTGAGATGAGCTCCAAGGACACGCTTCACAGCATGGGTTGCTCATGTTTATCAAATCATGTCCTCTGTCAGCAAGAGATCCATCCACACGGGTCGAGGCAATGCCAGGCACAAATAGAGGCTGGGCAGTGACTGGCTGGAGAGCAGCCCTGAGGAGAGGGACTTGGAAGTGCTGGTGGACGAGAAGCTCAACATGACCCAGGGCCTGTCACCAGTGTTTAAAACTGAAGTGAAGAAAGAATTATTTCAGCTTTGTCTATGTGCCTTTTTGAGAGGTGACCAGCCTCATCAAGCAATGGACTGATGTTCTCTTCTGTTCTCATTTATATCTGTGGGCACCGAACTACTCATCTTTGTCAAGGTTGACTTGCTTCTGAAGAGAAATTTGAATTGGAGGCTTCTAGAAAACTTTGTGAATGACAACAGAGATTTAATAGGACTCAGAATTTCAAATTTGATATTAGGAACCTAATTTCAGGGAGGAATCATAGAATCAACCAGGTTGGAAGAGACCTCCAAGATCAAGATTCAATTGTACAAATAGATATTTATTATAAGTTTACATTTCATAGATAACTTTTGATGATCATGAGTGAATTTAGACAGAATGTTTTNTGCTTCCTCCCTGGAGGTGTTTAAGGCCAGGCTGGATGAGACCTTGAGCAACCTGCTCTAGTGGGAGGTGTCCCTGCCTATGGCAGGGGGTTGGAGCTGGATGATCCTTGAGGTCCCTTCCAACCTAAACCATTCTATGATTCTATGATTCTATGAAAGCTTCACCTTCTGCTATTTATTTCTTAAGTTGTGTTTATGGACTCATTCCGTTCACCTTAGTTCACAAAAGAGTTGTTCAAAATATGCTTAAGATTTGTACAAACGACAAGTTGGAAACAGAAGGAAAATAAAACATTGCTCAGGCTCTGGTCTTGACATAATTTTTGCAAAGACTTCAATCTTCCATGCCTTCTGAATGCAATGAACTTTAGCTACAAGAGTTCTGGAACAACCTTTTTTGGTTTTGACACTTGATGGGCAGGAAAGAAACATTTTTGAGGTTGTGCACAGGATTAGAATGACTGAATGACATTTTCTCGAGGTAGATTTCAAATACCAAAAAATCAGGCTTTCTAATCTGAGAGTTCTTAGGGCTTATATCGAAATTTAGTTTAGGTATGAGTAGCTTTTGTTAATGAATGTAAGGAACAGTCATTCAGTTTAAAGCCAGCTATTTTCTACTAGGAGCAGGTATGGATCTGTTGGAAAGTAGGAGAGCCCTGCA
>WAAF01011096.1:0-12117 GCA_013400475.1 Tricholaema leucomelas | reverse complement strand
AGGAGAGGCTGAGGGAGCTGGGGGTGTGCAGCCTGCAGAAGAGGAGGCTCAGGGCAGACCTCATTGCTGTCTACAGCTACCTGAAGGGAGGCTGTAGCCAGGTGGGGTTGGGCTCTTCTGCCAGGCACCTAGCAACAGAAGAAGGGGACACAGCCTCAAGTTGTGCTGAGGGAGGTCTAGGCTGGATGTTAGGAGGAAGTTGTTGGCAGAGAGAGTGATTGGCATTGGAATGGGCTGCCCAGGGAGGTGGTGGAGTCACTGTCCCTGGAGGTGTTCAGTCAAAGCCTGGATGAGGCACTTAGTGCCATGGTCTGGTTGATTGGCTAGGGCTGGGTGCTAGGTTGGCCTGGATGATCTTGGAGCTCTCTTCCAACCTGGCTGATTCTATGATTCTGTTTCCCAGTATTCCAGGGTTGTTCATCTGCAAAAGCAAACTCTATAAATGAGAAGGTTTGCGACAGAGAAAGGAGAGTAATGGCTGTAGCTTTTGTCTTTCTCTTCTCCCAGAATGAAAAAGCTCCTTCTCAGGCTTGTTGTGCTAGTTTGAAGCTGGCTGGAATGTTTTGGTGAGAAGAATTAGGTGATAGGCTGTGAAAAGGAAACAATGGTGATGTCTGCTGCGCTCATAGGCTTGCTGAGATGTATAAGAAGAAGGATATAAGTGTAGATAAGAGAGTCATTCTCTGTCTCTTGGGGCTGCATGAACTTCCCTCTCTAACATTCCTCACTAATCTATCTGCTTCCTAACCCCCCCTGGCCCACCCTCCCAACTACCTTGAGCATAAGGCAGAGTCTGGGGTAAGGAAGAGGAATGGGACAAAGGTGGAAGGGTGGTTGGGAGCCCCTCCTGGGGACTCTGGTTTCCAGGAGGGCTGTTGTGTTTCTGCATTACTGTTGAACTTGTATATTTCTGTATCTGTTGTAAATCTCTGCTTGCCTGTTGTGCTAAGCTGTAAATATAAAGCTGCATTCAATTTCCACAGCAGCTGAGTCTAGTCTGGGTGATTTTCAGAAGCATGGGGGAGTGAGTAACACCCAAACCATCACACTTGTTGAAAAGCAAATCAGAGTACTGATTATTATACTCCAAATACATTTTCTCTTCATGATTAAATAGGCTTTCAGCCTCTTATTTTGTGTTAATTATAGAGTCTACTTGCTATTAACATAGTCCCTAACAAAAGACAGGTATAACCCCCCCGTGTTCAGTCTGGATGAGTAGTCTTTCAGTGTTTACTGGTAAGTGGCAGTGAAAAAGCTGCACTTCCAGTAATAAAGCAGTGTGCTAGTTTGAGCCTAGCTAGAATGTTGTGGTGAGAAGGACTAGATTATAGGCTGTGGAAGGAAAACAAGGATGGTGTCTTCTTCACTCATAGGCTTGCTGAGAGATAAAAGAATAAGAATCCAAACATAGATAGAATAGAATCAACCAGGTTGGAAGAGACTTCCAAGCTCATCCAGTCCAACCTAGCACCCAGCCCTGTCCAGTCAACCAGACCATGGCACTAAGTGCCTCATCCAGGCTTTTCTTCAACACCTCCAGNAGCTCCCTCAGTCTCTCCTCACAGGGCTATAAAGGCACTTCTGCTGCTGGGGAGCTCTGAGCTGCATCTCCCTCTAGCCTCTTTGGCTAATCCACTTTGCTTCCTAACCCCCTGGCTGAACTTCCATTCTTCCTTGGGAGTGGGGTAAGGTTGAGAGGGGTGGGAGAAGGCTGAAGGGCTGTTGGAAGCCCCTCCTGGGGACTCAGGTTTCTGGGAGTTTCTGTATTCCCTTTTCCCTTGTCTGTTTCTGTCTATAACTGTATATACTGTACATATCTGCTTGTCTATTGTGCTAGCTGTAAATATAAGCTTCATTCAATTTTCAGCTTGGCTGAGTCTACTCTGGGAGATTTCCAAAGTGTAGGGGAGGCAGGGAACACCCAAACCATCACAAGCAGCAGTGCTTAGTTTAGAAGTCTCAGTTCCTCCTGATAAAATGTGTGGTGCTTTGCAGCATTTTTGTCCAGAGAACACATGGACATGCACTGTTGGGGTGAAAGACAGCAGAGTGGTTTAAGTGTGCTGACTGCAGAGCCATGTTCAGGCATTCAAATATGTGCATGCATTGGCACATAAACACCAAGCATGCAGTCTGCTCCACTGAGCAACAGGGATCCTAGGTCACAGCTGTTGAATGCTAAATGTGGCCATAATTGGAGTTAACTCCTGCAGTGGAACTGTAGCAGTGCAGGCTAGGTGTTGCAGTCCTGACATAAATCTGGTGAAGCGGAGAGACAGCTCAAAAATGAGGATAAATTGCTTCTGTTTTGCAGTGCTCCATTCCACTGTTGTCTGCCCACTGCTCCCTTCCCTGAATGGATGTTTTACTGCTTCTGATCAGTGCTGCACTCATACCTTGAGACACTAACATTTCTTTTTGGTGCTTGAGATGAGTACTGCAAGATCAGCAACAGGACAGATTTTCCTGCTGCTCAAGATCGGTGGAACTGACTTCAGATGCTGTGGTGATGCAGCCCAACCCTGCTGGGGAGAGGAGCTCAGCCTGGCTCTGTGTTCCTAACTGCTTATCTTAATAAGATTCATGCAGAGGTGGCTAAGCAGCATCAGATGTGATTGTAGTTACATCTCCTGTAGCAGTAGGAACAAGAAATCATGGGGATGGGCACCTTCATTTCGGATTAAGACACTGAAGAACCATTAGCAGCCAAGATATGTTTCTAAGGAGAAAAACACTTGTAAGACAATTATGAATGCAATCACCCACAGCTAATCATTAGTATGCCTGAAACACATATCTTAAGCATTGGCTTAGACAGCTCTGAGGTTCCTGCATTTCTAACTAATTCCTGTTGGTTGCAGGCGGTGGAGTGGCAATGTGATGAAGCAACTAAAAGAGCCTGTTACAGTAAAGGCAAATCAAAGGTAAGCATAAGGCAGCTATTCTGTTTTCATGGTAAGTGTATGTTAATAACAGCTGTAATTTAGTGTTTAAAGCTCTACCCTTTGCATTTTTATTGATGATCTGGACCAGGGGATTGAGTCCAGCATCGGTAAGTTTGCAGATGACACCAAGCTAGGAGCAGGTGTGGAGCTGTTGGAGGGTAGGAGAGCCCTGCAGAGGGACCTGGCCAGGCTGGATGGGTGGGCAGAGGCCAATGGGATGAGACTGAAGAAGGCCAAGTGCAGGGTTCTACACTTTGGCCACAACAACCCCAAGCAGCACTACAGGCTGGGGACAGAGTGGCTGAGAGCAGCCAGGCAGAGAGGGACCTGGGGTGCTGGTAGAGAGGAGCTGAAGATGAGGCAGCAGTGTGCCCAGGTGGGCAGCAGAGCCAATGGCATCCTGGCCTCAATCAGGAGCAGTGTGGCCAGCAGGACAAGGGAGGTTATTGTTCTCCTGTGCTCAGCACTGCTCAGGCCACACCTTGAGTGCTGTGTCCAGTTCTGGGCTGCTCAATTCAAGAGAGATGTTGAGGTGCTGGAAGGTGTCCAGAGAAGGGTGATGAAGCTGGTGAGAGACCTGGAGCACAGCCCTGTGAGGAGAGGCTGAGGGAGCTGGGGGTGTTTAGGCTGGAGAAGAGGAGGCTCAGGGCAGAGCTCATTGCTGTCTACAACTACCTGAAGGGACATTGTGGAGGGACTGCTGCTAGGCTCTTCTCACAGGTGATTGGAGATAGAACAAGAGGGAATGGCCTCAAGCTGAGACTGGGGATTGGACATTAGGAAAAAGGTTTAATGGAGAGAGTGGTCAGGCACTGGAGTGAACTGCCCAGGGAGATGATGGAGCCATCAACCCTGGATGAGATCGTTTGGATGTGGTGCTTAGGGCTATGGTTTAAGCTGAATCTTGTGGAGTAGGATTCTGGGTTGGACTTGGTGATCCTGAGGGGCTTTTCCAACCTGGATGTTTCTGTGGTTCTGTAAAGTGTTCATTCAAACCGTGGCTTCTCTGACCCTCACAAAGTAGCACAGGGGCATTGTTTAGTGACAAAACTAGAAGTCAGCTTGTTGATGGAATGCCTTGAGAGCAGGAGCCAGCTTTGAACCCTGAAGCAACATCAGTAGTTTGGAGATAAAGGTCAATGAAACATAACTCTTCTTGGTGGTGGTGTTCTTGAGAAAGAACCTGCATAGAATTTCTGCCTCTATCAGTTGTCAGTAGTTGTTGCTCTGAAGCTTATGCTCTAGGAGCCAAAGAGGAAAATTGCTGGAAGGGAAAATGTATGGAGACATCTGTCACATCTGACAGTGTAATGCACACTTGACTTTTGAAGGCTAATGTTTGTTACTGAGGCTTAGACATTTATCCACTAATTTAAGCTGTTGCTTAAAATAACTAGTGGCTGCAGTAGCAAGCCAGACAAAATTATGTCCTTGTGGTCACCACACATTAGTGTTTAGAACTCTAAAACACCACACATGGCTAAGTGAATAAATTTGGCTGTTTGGACTGGCATTTGTGGCAGGCACTGGTAGGGAAGATAAATATAAATAGACATGATAAAAATACAAGAAACCAAAGGGAGGTTATAAAAAAACCCAGAGGAGGTAGGTAATTGAAGTAAGTCTCACCTCTTGCTTATTTAAGGTTCTGATAGCTGCATCTCAATTTTAATATGAGTATTGAAGTTGATATTAGGAGGAAGTTCTCACAGGGAGAGTGATTGGCATTGGACTGATTGGAATTGGATGATCCTGGTGGACCTTTCCAACCATAGCAATTGCTAGTGATGAGATGTTGTGCTGAGAGGTTTGGTTTAGTCAGGGACTTGTCAGTGTGAAACTAATGATTGGAGTGGATGAGCTTGAAGGGCTTTGCCAATCCAAGAAATTCTGTGATTCTGAATGGGCTGCCCAGGGAGGTGGTGGAGTCACCGTCCCTGGGGGTGTTCAGGAGAAGACTGGATGAGGCACTTAGTGCCATGGTCTGGTTGATTGGATAGGGCTGGGTGCTAGGTTGGACTGGATGGTCTTGGAGGTCTCTTCCAACCTGGTTGATTCTGTGATTCTATGATTCTGTGTTTAACGTGTTAGCTTGTACAGAAAACATTGCTTCTCACAGATCATAGAATCAGGCTGGTTGGAAGAGACCTCCAAGCTCATCTGTTCCAACCTAGCACCCAGCCCTGTCCAATCAACCAGACCATGGCACTAAGTGCCCCATCCAGTCTTTGCTGCAACACCTCCAGGGACAGTGACTCCACCACCCCCCTGGGCAGCCCATTCCAATGCCAATCACTCTCTCTGCCAACAGCTTCCTCGTAATATCCAGCCTAGACCTCCCCCAGCACAACTTGAGGCTGTGTCCCCTTGTTCTGTTGCTGGTTGCCTGGGAGAAGAGACCAACCTCACCTGGCTACAGCCTCCCTTCAGGTCGTTGTAGACAGCAATGATATATATATGTATGTGTGTATATATATATGATTATGGATAAGATGTATGATATGATATATGGTTATGGATAGCCATAAGCAGCTAGATTGTCCTTGAACTGTCAAGTTGGTCTTAATCTTAAGTAACAAGCTATCTTGCTTGCCTAGTGAATTGTTTCTAGTGCTTGTATTTTGTTTGAGGTATGCTGACAGAAAAGTATAAAGTACTTGCCAAATAAATTTCTGTTTTTTAAGAGGTATTTTTATAGGAGAACAGGAAAGAATATGGCATAAAGGTCAAGATGAAGTGGAGAAAAAGCTGCCCACCAAGCCTGCCACCACCCTCCAAACAGGAAAAAACCACTTTGGTTTTGAAGTCCTTTGCATTCTCCAATGTCACTTCTGTAATACATTGCTCTTTTTTTGAACATCTAAGAATTGAACCAGCTGGGCTGGAACTCCAGAGCTAGGAAAGTGCTTCTGAAGCATTCAATGACTAAATGATGGAATCCTTTGACAGTATGTTTCTGGGTGGTGATTTATTCATAACTAGCTTCTTTTTTTGTTGTTGTTGTTCATAGAATCAAACAGGTTAGAGTCATAGAATGAATCATAGAATCATAGAACGGTTTAGGTTGGAAGGGACCTCAAGGATCATCCAGCTCCAACCCCTTGCCATAGGCAGGGACACCTCCCACTAGAGCAGGCTGCTCAAGGCCTCATCCAGCCTGGCCTTAAACACCTCCAGGGAGGAAGCATCCACAACCTCCCTGGGCAACCTGTGCCAGTGTCTCACCACCCTCACTGTAAAGAACTTCCTCCTAACATCCAGTCTAAATCTCCCCTCTGCCAGTTCAAACCCATTCCCCCTTGTCCTGACATTCCCAGACCTTGTCAGTAGTCCCTCCCCAGCCTTCCTGTAGGCTCCCTTCAGATACTGCAAAGCCACTCTAAGGTCTCCTTGAAGCCTTCTCTTCTCCAGGCTGCAGAGCCCCAACTCTCTCAGCCTGTCCTCATATATTATGGAAGTGACCAAGTTGGAAGAGACCTCTAAGACCATCCAGTCCAACCCTGACCTTGTTGTTCAGATTGTTTTGCTGTCAGTGTGGTCTGTGAAGAAAATAGCCCATTGCAAAAGCTGTTCCCTCAGTTTTGATTTTTTTGATGCATTATATACCCAAGGAAAAAGAAGTGTTGTGAGATATCTTTTTGGCCCTTTTGTAGCAGGGGGTTCTGTGAGCTTGGCACAGCACTTGGGAACATGCAAGAGGAGAATCTTGTGAATCCCAGGAATGTGGGACTTGAAAAAAAAAAACCTACATTATATGTTAACAAAGAGAGTGGGTGATAAGTGTGCAAACAATTTGGCAGCAGAACCATTTCAGGGACCTCTGGAATATGAAGAGGAGAGGTTGAATGGGTTGTAATGTCAGTACCCACTTATTTTTCCTACATTTACATTCCATGGCCTGCATCAAAGGGCAGGATGGAAACAGCCCAAAGAATAAATTACTGTGTCAAATGCCACAGTTAGCTAACACAGTGTACTCTTCTTGTCTTGTGTGAGTAAAGGTATGGATAATAAATTCTGAGAGGTTTAAAGCATTTTGCCCATTTTGCTTTGCAATCTTACTTTGTACCTTTTCAATTTATTCAGGGTTACATTTCTTGTCTTCCAGGATGAAAGTCTATTTTCAAGACAAATAAGCAGTAGAATCATAGAATCAGTCAGGGTTGGAAGGGACCACAAGGAGCATCTAGTTCCAAGCCCCCTGCCATGGTCTGGGACACCCTACCCTAGATCAGGCTGCACACAGCCTCATCCAGCCTGGCCTTAAACACCTCCAGGCATCGGGACTCAGACACCTCCTTGGGCAACCCATTCCAGCCTCTCACCACTCTCATGCTCAACAACTTCCTCCTCACATCTAGCCTGAACCTACCCATCTCCAGCTTTGCNGAGAATCACCTCCCTGGCCCTGCTGGCCACACTTCTCCTGCTGCAGCCCAGGCTCTGCTTGGCTTTCTGGGCTGCAAGTGCACACTGCTGGCTCCTGTTGAGCTTCTGGTCCAGCAGCACCCCCAAGTCCCTCTCCTCAGGGCTGCTCTGCAGCCACTCCCTGCCCAGCCTGGATTTGTGCTTGGTATTGCCTCGACCCAGATGCAGGACCTTGCACTTGTTGACCCTCATGATGTTGGCTTGTGCCCACCTCTGCAGCCTGCCCAGGTCCCTCTGGATGGATCCCTGCCCTCCAGCCTGTCTGCTGCACCACACAGCTTGGTGTGCTCAGCAAACTCGCTGAGGCTGCACTGAGTGCCTCTGTCCATGGCACCCACAAAGATGTTGAATGAGACTGGTCCCAGGACTGGTCCTTAAGGGACTCCAATTGTCACTGGCCTCCATTTGGCCATGGAACCAATGCATTTAACCGTTGGCCACATAGGGATACATTCTGCACCACTACTGTTCCATGGATTTACTTAGATGATTCCACTTAATATGTGTCAGAGCTGTGTGACTGTATTTTCAACATACTTTGGAGTGTTTTATTTATGCTTTACATGAGACTGGCTTGTGAAGGAGTGCTAGAAAGCAGGTTACAAGAAACTTCTTTTTCCAAGCATATTGTTGAGTTTGTCTCTTTTATTAGATAGGGGCACTAACTTTTAGAGGAGCAGTGTCTGAACCTTTCCTACTTATAGCTTTGGGAGGTTTGTATTATTGCAGGAAGAAAGCTTTCTGTCTGAATGAACAGTTGGAATTACTGTGGATTTCTAGCTTCTGGAGTGACAGAAATGAACATCATAAAGCCTTCATACATCACAATGGGGTAGAAACCAGGCAACATTGTTTTTCAGGGGTGAACATTCATGTAATGAAATTTCTGGAGAGACTTTGAAGTGGGGATGCTTCTTGTCAAACATATTGTGCCAATTATAAAACCAGTAGTGGCAAATCTGCATCCCAGTATCTCAACAGTTTCATTTGTACTGATCTCAACACACTTGCGTTACCGCTGCTTCTCCTGTGCCACAGTCTCACAGTATCACCAAGGTTGGAAGAGACCTCATAGATCATCAAGTCCAACCCAAATTCCTTCTTGACCTGGTCTGTCTTCAGCAACAGCATCAAACCTGTCAAGATGGTGTTGTATTATTTAAGTCAGCAGCTCACCTATCATTTCAGAGTCTAGCTGTAGCTTTGGCATATACACTTAGAAGAAGTCTGTGGTGCTGAAAAGGTTTATTCTTGTCCTACTAAGAGCTTCTCACAAAGACTGATGGCTGTGTGTGTTGTAGTGAAGACAAGAAAGAACTTACTTAGGAGGAAGTTCTTTACAGTGAGGGTGGTAAAACACTGGCACAGGTTGCCCAGGCAGGTTGTGGATGCTTCCTCCCTGGAGGCGTTTAAGGCCAGGCTGGATGAGGCCTTGAGCAGCCTGCTCTAGTGGGAAATGTCCCTGCCTATGGCAGGGGGTTGGAGCTGGATGATCCTTGAGGTCCCTTCCAACCTAAACCCTTCTATGATCTATGTATACTAAGACTGGTAGTACATCACCTATGGTCAAGGCTTGCTGCCCTATATTTTTATGTGTGGACACATAACCATGGAAAGCAAATCGTAATTAGTGTCCCCTGTCCTTTGAAGTATCACTGAATGCAGTCTTTCTTTTCTGCATGGCAGGAGGAGTGCCAGAACTACATCCGAGTGCTTCTTGTTGGCGGCAACCACCTCTTCACCTGCGGAACCAATGCGTTCACTCCTATCTGCACCAACCGGACGGTAGGAGGCCAAACCTTTCATCCCACCAGTTCAGCTCTCTGTTCTCAGATGGCAGGGTCAAAGGCAGTGGGAGGTGTCCCTGCCTATGGTAGGGGGTTGGAGCTGGGTGATCCTTGAGGTCCCTTGCAACCTAAACCATTCTATGATTCTGTGGTTGAGAGAGGAGAGCTGTTTAAATATGAACAATATCCGTGCCACCAAAAACTCCTTAGCATTTTTACTGTGTTTAACCCTACTGTACCTATGAGATTTAACAAGGCCAAGTGCAGGGTTCTACACTTTGGCCACAACAACCCCGAGCAGCGCTACAGGCTGGGGACAGAGTGGCTGAGAGCAGCCAGGCAGAGAGGGAGCTGGGGGTGCTGGTAGAGAGTAGGTGAAGATGAGGCAGCAGTGCCCAGGTGGGCAGGAGAGCCAATGGCATCCTGGCCTGGCTCAGGAGCAGTGTGGCCAGCAGGACAAGGGAGGTTATTCTCTCAAAATGAGGTCTTGATGGACCTTGAGGACCCTCCCAACCCCAACAACTCTATGATTTTGGGCATGATGACTAATGATTAACTTGCAGAAGCAAGATGCATTGTTACCCCCACCCCCACTCTTAGGAAATCACCCAGACTAGACTCAGCCAGCTGGAAGTTAAGGAATGAAGCTTTATATTTGCAGCTTAGCACAGTATACAAGCAGATACATACAAATGTTTACAGTTATGTATGAGTTAAAAGTAATACAGAAACACAGTGCACCTCCCAGAAACAACCAGAGTCCACGGGAGGCTCCTGACCCAAACCCCCTCCCCCTCCCTCTTTCCCTCCCTTCAGGAATAACCAGATCCATCCACGTATATCTCATGTGATAAATCTGGAGAGATCTGAGGTGAGATGTCAAAAAGTTGACAAGGAGGGGAGAGGAAAAGGGTTAGGTTTGGATTAGAGAGTTAAGGCAGCTAGAGCCACAGAGACCAGACCGCCAGAAAGCAGGAGCAGAGCAGAAGTGAGAGCTGAGCAGTGTGTGAGCAGTGAGTGTCTTATCTGTGTTTTTACTGGCTGTGTTTCTCAACAGAAGAATGGGTGATATAGATGTTAGGAGGAAGTTGTTGGCAGAGAGAGTGATTAACATTGGAATGGGCTGCCCAGGGAGGTGGTGGAGTCACCATCCCTGGATGTGTTCAAGCAAAGCCTGGCTGAGGCACTTAGTGCCATGGTCTGGTTGACTGGACAGGGCTGGGTGCTAGGTTGGACTGGATGATCTTGGAGGTCTCTTCCAACCTGGTAGATTCTATGAGTCTATGATCACTGCTGGTTTTTCCTTTCTTCTCACAGCTAAGGATTTAATTTCTCTGAGTAAAATATTCTGATTGCCCTCAAACCAGCATAAGATCAGATAAGTTTTTTTATGCAGGCTAGCTTTTTATGTAATCTAGTTGCAGGTTGATTCAAAGGTCAGCTTGTAACTGTTGCACAATACCAAGCAGATAACTGGTGTTAATGGCAGGATTTTGCTCAGATTGATGCAGCTTGGCCAAAATGACACTTTTCAGGTCATTTTAATCCCTTTGTCTCACTCTTTTGCAGTTAAGTAATTTGACAGAGATACATGATCAAATCAGTGGCATGGCTCGATGTCCTTACAGCCCTCAGCACAACTCCACTGCTCTTCTCACTTCCAGTGGGGAATTATATGCTGCCACAGCTATGGATTTCCCAGGAAGGGATCCAGCTATTTATCGCAGTCTGGGGGCTCTTCCTCCTCTCCGCACTGCCCAGTACAACTCCAAGTGGCTGAATGGTGAGTACTGATGAGACTCATCCTGGTTCTAACATGTATTTATTGATGATCTGGACCACGAGGTTGAGGCCAGCATCGGTAGGTTTGCAGATGACACCAAGCTAGGAGCAGGTGTGGAGCTGTTGGAGGGTAGGAGAGCCCTGCAGAGGGACCTGGCCAGGCTGGATGGGTGGGCAGAGGCCAATGGGATGAGACTGAAGAAGGCCAAGTGCAGGGTTCTACACTTTGGCCACAACAACCCCAAGCAGCACTACAGGCTGGGGACAGAGTGACTGAGAGCAGCCAGGCAGAGAGGGACCAGGAGGTGCTGGTAGAGAGTAGCTGAAGATGAGTCAGCAGTGTGCCCAGGTGGCCGAGAGAGCCAGTGGCATCCTGGGCAGGATGGCCAGCAGGACAAGGGAGGTTCTTCTTCCCCTGTACTTAGCACTGGTCAGGCCACACCTTGAGTGCTGTGTCCAGTTCTGAGCATCTCAATTCAAGAGAGATGTTGAGGTGCTGGAACATGTCCAGAGAAGGGCAACAAAGCTGGTGAGGAGCCTGGAGCACAGCCCTGTGAGGAGAGGCTGAGGGAGCTGGGATTGTTTAGCCTGGAGAAGAGGAGGCTCAGGGCAGACCTCATTGCTGTCTACAGCTCTCTGAAGGGAGGCTGTAGCCAGGTGGGGTTGGTCTCTTCTGGACAACCAGCAACAGAACAAGAGGACACAGTCTGGAGTTGTGATGGGAGAGGTCTAGGCTGGATGTTAGGAAGAAGTTGTTGGCAGAGAGAGTGATTGGCATTGGAATGGGCTGCCCAGGGAGGTGGTGGAGTCACTGTCCCTGGAGGTGTTCAAGCAAAGCCTGGCTGAGGCACTTAGTGCCATGGTCTGGTTGATTGGACGGGGCTGGGTGCTAGGTTGGACTGGATGAGCTTGGAGGTCTCTTCCAACCTGGCTGATTCTATGATTCTTTCCCATTCTCTGTGTTTCTGGTCTTAAAATGCAATTCTGAGAAATCGAATGTTTTAGATTAATGTTTATCAATGTGGGAAGTGTTTTGCATAACATTTTGTGTCAGTTTTATGGGCATAAGTATTATGGTATTTAACTAAGAAGGTTGCAGTTCACAGATGCAGGCTTACATAGTCATGTAAGCTCTTCATGTAGGCTCTTCAGCCTGGAGAGGAGAAGGCTTC
>WAAF01011094.1:0-30026 GCA_013400475.1 Tricholaema leucomelas | reverse complement strand
AATGGGTTTAAGCTGGCAGAGGGGAGATTTAGACTGGATGTTAGGAGGAAGTTCTTTACAGTGAGGGTGGTAAGGCACTGGAACGGGTTGCCCAGGGAGGTTGTGGATGCTTCCTCCCTGGAGGTGTTTAAGGCCAGGCTGGATGAGGCCTTGGACAACCTGCTGTAGTGGGAGGTGTCCCTGCCTATGGCAGGGGGTTGGAGCTGGATGATCCTTGAGGTCCCTTCCAACCTAAACCATTCTATGATTCTATGATTCTATACTTTCACAGTAAGCTCATTGAAAACATGATCAAATGTTGTCCATCCTCCATGGATAAACTTTCTTATGGCACATTAGCACAAGGACTAACCTGCCTGCTGCCCCAATACAAGTAAGGGGAAAAAGTAACACAAAAAAATCAGGGTTGAAGTGAAGAGAAGAGGGTTTATTATAGCTTGAGGTGTAGTGCACAGTTACCTTAGCAATTAATCTAATAATACAACACATGATTATCTTAGCTTAACCTATTTCAGAAGCAGCAGAGTGAAAAGACAGGAAAAAAAAACAGCATAAAACAGAAACCCAAATCCAGCAGTTACCCAACTCCCACCTGTTCCACTGCCATGCCTGTAGGAAAAGAGCCAGCACCCGAGTGCTGGAACCCAGAAGCAGCAATTGGAACAGGAAACCTCCCATGTTGCAATCTGAACTTCAAGCCCCACAGTACTTCGATCCAGTTAGCACTTCCACTTTTTGAAGCTGGTGTGTCTGCAGCATGATATAAATAACAGCAGCAGGTTCAACTTGGAAATCAGGTTTTTAAAGGAAATTTTTTTAAAGTTCCCCAAGCAGCACTGTAGCTTCTGCCTCTCAGATCAGTCCTTCTTTTTCCTCATACCAGGTCCATCCCTCAGATTTTGTGGGAAGATAGAACCTCTTTAAAACTTCATGAGTTTTGATTTGTGAATCATCTTTGTATGGTCAAGCTGTGGTCTGAAGGGAGGACTTAAGGCTTCAGTCCATGTTGCAGCTAACAAGGATGTTCCTGTCTTTGTGGAGAGGCTTACTGAAGTCTCTATTGGGTTGTTACTAATATTTGTGCACCCTTGTCACATAATCTCTGTGACTTAAAACTAATTCATTGGTTTGATCTGTTTAGTTTCTACTTAAATCACTTTCTTGATCTTGTCATCAGATGGATACTGAGTGAGACTGCTGGCACAATCAATAAGGAGAGAACAAGAAGGGGGTAGAACTAGTTATTTGGGAAGTAGCACAGACCTATAACAGGCTAATCATGGCTTTAGTCATACAACTGACATAAAAGATTGCTAAATACAGTGATGTCCACTTCAAGCCTCAACTCAGGTGTATCTTTACAGGTAATTTTTTGCAATTTCTATGATAAAACTTTAGATAAAGATGCATTAAATCCATTATTGAATGCTATAGAGAGAAGAATGAGACTGAGAAAATGGCAAACAAAGACTTGATGGATGTTAGTGAATCCTTTGAACGTATTTTATGATGCCACAGCCTCATAAATCTGTGTCGTGGTTTAAGCTTGCCCAGCTGGCAGCAAAGCACCATGCAGCCACACAGTCCTTTATCCCTCTAGTAGGATGAGGAGGCAGAAATATAACACAGAGATGAGAAAAAGACAGGAAGGACATGGTCACCAGTTACAGTTATGAGCAAAGAACAGAATTGAAGTAACAGTATCAATTTAATTTTAACAACAGTACCAGCAGTTTACCAATCACATCAGTGAGCTTGCCCAGAGAAGGGGCCTGGAAGACAAACCTTATGAGGAGAGGCTGAGGGAGCTGGGGTTGTTTAGCCTGGAGAAGAGGAGGCTCAAGGGTTGACCTCACTGCTGTCTACGACTACCTGAAGGGAGGCTGTAGCCAGGTGGGGGTTGGTCTCTTCTCCCAGGCAACCAGCAACAGAACAAGGGGACACAGTCTCAAGTTGTGCCAGGGGAGGTATAGGCTGGATGTTGGGAGGAAGTTCTTCCCAGAGAGAGTGATCTGCCATTGGAATGAGCTGCCCAGGGAGGTGGTGGAGTTGCTGTCCCTAGAGGTGTTCAAGAAAAGCCTGGCTGAGGCACTTAGTGCCATGGTCTAGTTGAGTGGATAGAGCTGGGTGCTAGGTTGGACTGGCTGATCTTGGAGCTCTCTTCCAACCTGGTCGATTCTATGATTCTGTGACCTCTAGAGGGCATCTAGTCTGGCCCTCGTGCAGTCAGCAGGGACATCTCCACTAGACCAGGTCACCCAGGGCCCTGTCAAGCCTCACTGTGAGTGTCTGCAGGTAAGGGCCCTCAACAACCTCCCTGGGCAACCTGTTCCAGTGTTCCACCACCTTCACAGTAAAGAACTTGTTCCTAACATCCAATCTAAAGCTGCTCTTCTCAAGCTTGAACCCATTGCTCCTCGTCCTGTAACTGCAGACCTTTGTAAACAGATTTTCTCCACCCTTCCTGTAGGCGCCCTTCAAGTACTGGAAGGTGGCTGTTAGGTACCCCCTGGAGCCTCCTCGTGTTCAACCCAGCTCTCTCAGCCTGTCCTCATAGCATAGTTACTCCAATCCTCTGATCATTTCCATGGCCTTCCTTTCCATGTCCTTTCTATAAGAGGCCTCCAGAACTAGACAGAGTACTCCAGGTGGGGTCTCACCAGAACAAAGTAAAGTGGCAGAATCACCTCTATGGATGTGCTGACCACACTTCTTTTGATGCAGCCTGGAGTCTGATTTGGCTTCTGGGCTGCAAGCTCAATGCTGTCTGCTCATGTTCAGCTTCTCGTACACCAGCACCCCCAAGTCCCTTTCCATGAGGCTGCTCTCTAACACCTCATCCTCCAGCCTGTACTGATAGTGACGATTGTTCTGTTCCAAGTGCAGGACCCTGCACTTGCTCTTGTTAAACTTCATGGGGTTCACCTAGGCCCACCTCTCCAGCCTGTCCAGGTCCCTTTGGTTGACCTCCCATCCCTCTGATGTGTCATCACCACCATGCAGTTTGGTGTTTTCTGCAAACTTGCTGATGGTGCCCTCAATCCCACTGTCTGACACTGATAATAATAAATAGCACAGGTCCCAGCATGGACTCCTGAGGGACAGCACTTGTCACTGGTCTCCATCTGGACTTGGAGCCATTGAGCACCACCTCTTGGAATAACTGGTGATTGGCTGAGCCTTGGGCAGAACTGAGTCTAACTTGGAGTCAGAAGTGCTTCTGGAAGTTCCGTATAGGTGCAACCTCAGTGATGCCTACCCTGCTGCCAAAATCCCACTAGACAAAGCCAAGAGCATGTAATCATTGCATCAGTCTGGAGTTCTGTCTGTGGTTATCAGTTTTAAAGGCAAATAAATATATATTGGACTTTATATATGAAAAAGTAATTTCAAAGACTGGTAGTTATTGAAGGTAATAAATGGTAGTCTTTACTGCCTTACAGCCTCAGAAAGCAAACCAAATCATTTAGAGCTCTGAAAAACAAAAGAAATAGCAGCAAATCCTTGGTGGATTAACATCAGTATTTTATAGCTGGCAGTCCTGAGTGATTCATGCATGAGTGGACTTTTGATTAGAACCAAGTAATGAAATTCACAGTCAGCAAAGTGTAGACCAGGAGCACACCTAAGTTCATTCTGCAGATCAAGAGCAGTGCTCCTGCTTCTAGTGGTTTCACAGTGACCTCTTAGGAGTCAGTACTGGGTCCAGTCATGTTCACCATCTTCATCAGTGACCTGGATGAAGTGACACAGTGGACCCCTAGCCAGTTTGCTGATGATTGTCCCAGTTTGGGGCCATGAGCATACCCAGGACTGGAAGACAGAAATTACTCTTACCCCTCTTCAGGAATAAGAATGAGGATACTGCACACTGGAAGTTTAAGGAGAAATTCTATTTGCAAGAGCATATATACAAAAGGCAATCAAATAGAGTAAGTATAAAACGCATTAAGCCCAAATGGTCTTCTAGAATCCTCCACCTCTTCCACCCTCAGTTGGTCTGAGGGTAGGCCGAAGCTGCTCTCCCCGGAGATGCAGCTCCATTCTCTGCCAGCCATCATGCCCATGAACCATGAGATAAGAATGTGTACTGTGAAAGGAAGAGATGCAAGGAAGAGATGGGGCAGAGATCAGTCAGGCATTATCTCTTAAGCTGTGATACCGGAAGATGGAATAGAATAACAGTGTTAAAATGTCCTGGGAAGAGCAAGTCCATCCCCCTGGGATGGGCCTCTCTCTGCATGGTTTGTTAAGGGAGACTTGGGTTCCCTCAAAGTACCACAGTAATACAGAACTGAGAGGTGTGGCTGACATCCCATCAGGCTGTGCTGCTGTTTAGCCAGACTTGGGCAGAGGGAGGCCTCATGAAGTTCAACCAGGGCAGGTGTAGGGTCCTGCACCTAGGCGGGAACAACACCAGGCATTAGTACAGGTGAGAGGGCTGACTTGCTGGGGAATAGCTCTGCAGAGGGCACTGTGATACTGCTGATGGACAAAACCTTCACCATGAGCCAGCAACGTGCCCTTATGGCCAAGAATGCCAATGGTGTCCTGTGGTGCATTGAAGGAGAGTGTGGCCAGTGGGTGTGTTTCTGCTCTGCTATAGTGAAGCCACAACTGGAGTACTCAGTACTGCTGAGTACTGCTCCCCAGCTGAACTACTGCATGGAGCCCAGTATTTTTCTGAGGAGAAAAGGCTGAGAGGCCTGGGGCCGTTTATTCTGGAGAAGAGCAGCCTGAAAGGGCATCTTCTCAATGCTCAACAAGAACTACATGTCTGGAGTTAAGAGGATGAAGTCAGGCTCTTTTCAGTAGTACTCAGTGACAGCTCAAGGGGCAGTGAACACAAACTGGAACATGGGAAGTTCCACCTCTACATGAGGACAACCTTCTTTGCTGTGAGGGTGCCAGAGCCCTGGAGCAGGCTGTCCAGAAAGGATGTGAAGTCTCCTCTAGGGGATTCAAAACCCACTTGGACGTTGTGATTCTGGGTAACCTCCTGTGGATGCCCTTGCTTTAGCATCAGGGTTGGACTGGAGTTCCCTTCCATTGCCTTGCTGGGATTCTGTGCAGTAAATTTGAGAACCCTGAAACTGAAAGTATTGTTCTCTTAAATACGTGTGAGAGGAGGGAGAATGGCTTTTGTGGGAAATCAGGGGAGATGACAGAGTTTGTTGTGGCTGGTCTCTATTGAATTCCAAGAGTCATGGCAGTCCAGTGAAGTCCTTGCTGACTGGAAAAGAGGAAACATAACCACCATTTTTAAAAAAGGAAAGAAAGATGATTCAGGGAACTAGGGCCAGTCAGTCGTACCTCCACACCAAGTAAGATCAAGGAGCAGATACTCCTGGCGGCACTACTGAGGCAGAATAATAATGAAGAGGTGATTGGGTGAAATCAACAGGGCTTCAACAAGGGAAAATAGTTGGGTCCATGACAACCATGAGGTTCAACTGGACCAAGTGCAGGGGTCTGTGTCAGGGCAATCCCAGGCACCAATATAGGCTGAGCGGTGACTGATTTGATTTGATAGCAGCCTTTGAGAAAAGGACTTAGGGGTGCTGGTGGATAAGAAGCTCAATATGAGCTGACAGTGTACATTTGCAGTCCAAAAAGCCAACCGTATCCCGGGCTGCATCAAGAGAAGTGTGGCCAGCGGGTCAAGGGAGGTGATTCTCCCCTTCTAAACTGCTCTTGTGAGACCCCACCTGGAGTACTGCGTCCAGTTCTGGAGCCCCTGTTGTAAGAAAGATATAAATGTGCTGGAACATGTTCAGAGAAGGGCCATGGGATGATCAGAGGGCTGGTATACCCCTCCTGTGAAGACAGGCTGAAAGAGTTGGGATTGTTCAGTCTGGAGAGGAGACGGCTTTGAGGAGACCTTATTGTGGCCTTCCTGTATCTGAAGCAGCCCTGCAAGAAAGCTGGGGAGGCACTTTTTAGGATGTTGGGTAGTGATAAGACTAGGGGGGATGAACCCAAGCTGGAGGAGGGTAGGCTCGAGATGTTAGGAAGAAGTTCTACACCATAAGGATGGTGAGACACTGGAACAGGTTGCCCAGGAAAGTAGAGAAAGCCCCATCTCTGGATGTTTTTAAGGCCAGGCTCAATGTGGCTCTGGGCAACCTGGTTTAGCATGCCCATGGCAGGGAGATTGGAACTAGATGATCTTTGAGGTGCTTTCCAACCCTGACAATTATATGCTTCTATGATTCTATGATAGAGTTGCTTGAAGTTGCTATTGGTAAGTTGCTGGCTTTCTGAAGACTTTCCCCACTTTTTTTTTGTGGCATGAGTATATTCAGAGTAAGAGTTTTTAATGCAGGAGGTGGGCACCCTGGGTGCTGGATTACAATGTTGATGTTAGATTTAATATATAGAGAAATAAGCTCAAGATGAACCAGAACGTAGTTATCAACCACACTGCTGACTCTGCTTGTAAATTTTTTTTTGTGCTTTTCCCCACCTGTGTTGAAGGACAAACCTGTAGGAACTGAGAATCACTCTGAGCAGGGTCACTGTCCTCCTGGATGGAGTGTGTCAGAGAAGAGCAACTAAGCTGGCAAAGGGTCTAGATAACAGCTCTTCTGAGGAATAACTGAGGGAACTAAGGTTGTTCACCCTGGATGAGAGGAGGCTTCTCACTCTCAACAACTCCCTGGAAAAAGGATGGAACCAGGTGGGGTCAGTCTCTTCTCCCAGTTAAGGAGTGATAGGACAAGAGGAAATGGCCTCAAGATGCACCAGGGGAGGTCTTGAGTTTGGCATGAGTAACAGTTTCTTCCCTGAAATGCTTGTAAAGGCCTGGAACAGGCTGTGGAGGGCAGTGGTGGAGTCCCCATCTCAGGAGGGTTTGAAAAATCATCTAGGTTTAGTTTTGTCATGGTGATCTGGCAGCAGTGGGCTAGTGGTTGGACTTGATCTTAAAGGTTTTTCCCAACCTAAACAATTTCATGACTCTTTCACCACTGGATAACGGAAGATTGATGGATATCATCTACCTTGACATCTGCACTTCCTTGAGTACCACAGTGCTGGAGATGACAGAGGACTGGGGATGGCTTGTTGTCCTTGGAACTAGGTGGATCTGATGTGAAGATCAGTGATGCTTTGACAGCTCTTTGGTTCCGTTTCCTGCTGCTTCCTGCCCTCCCTCTCTATCCCAGGCAGGCACAGAGAGGCTCTGGAGAATGAGTTTTGTGAAAAAAGAGAGAACAAAACAGTCATCAAAGTGAATATAACATCAACAATCCCACATGCTGTCCTTGTCAGTATCTGATCCCTTTAACAGGCCTAATCCCACCCTCTCTTCTACTCCCTAATCACTGCCTCATGCTTCAGCACTGGCTGCAGGATGCTTGCAGTCATGGCCACTTCTTGCCAGGAGCTGTTGTGGTGCCTCTGGCTGTACTTCCTGGTGTGCTGGGACGTGGTGTCTGGGGCTGGTGGTTGTTTTTGCCTTGGATGTTCAGGATTCATTTTAGTAGTCTTGAGTTGATCTATGCTCTGTATGGGTTTGCAGTCTCCATCTGCTTTGGTGGAGTAAATGAGCTGATGATCTGGTAGTAATGGATGCCAGTAGCACCCAGGGAGATGGCTGTGCTTGGGGTGGTGTCCAGGCTGATACCAAGGATTGAGGAGGTGGTATCATCCATGTTCACATCAGTGGGGAAACGTTGAGAACTGGGTACATGGCATCCTGCATTTTGACACATATGATAATGGAAATGTTGAGACCTGAGAAGGTCAAATGGGAGAGATGTCCCCAAGCTCCTGGAAATGTTCCTATAAATGCTATTTCCTGAGCAGGCCTTGGCCAAGCAACGGCAGCTGTGATCATTGGATCCTGCTGAGCCTATGCGCCACAAGTGCCAGGAAGACAGAGTGCTGGGAGTGCTGGAGATTGTGGTGGGAAGAGAGCAGAGGAGGGAACTGAAGGTGCTGGAATGCTAGGGTTGACATGAGTAGTGAGGTGGCAGGTCTTCTGAGGGTGTCCTACTGGCTGGGGGTGCCTGTGGTGCCACCTGTGCTGGGGGTGCCCAGGGTGAAGGGCAATGCTGCTACTGCCCAGACCCTTGGGTGGAGACTGGGTGATCCTGTGGTGGTGGTCACAGGCCAAGCTACAGCAGTTGGAGCTAGAAATGCTCTGGAAATGGCTGTGAATTTGGCCTGAGGAGATCCATGAGCTGCCAAGGTGACAAAGAAGGTCTCAGAGAAGATGGATAGCTTCAGAAGCTGGCACATTGTTGAGGCCTGGAGGCCAGAGGGTGGATTCACCACAGCTGTGGCTGGCAGTGCCATGCTCAGTGGAGTTGAGTGATCTGGCTGCTTCTGTCTAAATGTCTCCCAGGAGACGGCATATGGGGACTTGCATCATTCTGTCACACCCCCAACATCTTTGCCAGCTCTTGACAGGGGGGAATCTGGGTTAAGAAATGAATTAAAAGAAGCATTTGAGTCAGTGAGATCCAGCTCAGTGTCTAAGTAGAAACCAGTGATGTTCCATCAAGGGTTCCTTCTAAGGCCAACTTAGCTAATACTTTTCCAGTGACATGGAGAGTGGGATGGAACGCACTCCCAGCAGGTTTGTGGATGGCACCAAGCTGAGTCATGTATTTGACATGCTGGAGAGATGGAAGCCATCCATAGGCACTTGGTCAGGCCTGAGGAGTGGGGCCCTGTGAGAACCTTATGAGGGTCAGCAAGGCCAAGTGCAAGATCCTGTAACCAAGTCAGAGCAACCTCTGGTATCACTCCAAGGAGGAGATGAAGGCCTGTAGAGCAGCCCACTGGAGAAGGACTTTGGGATGCTGTTGGGTGAAAAACTGTACATAAACCAGATGACAGAAACAGGTTGCACAGAAAGGTGTCCAGATGAGTTTTTGATGACTTCAGGGATGAAGACTTCTCCATCTCTCTGATGTCATCAACAAAAAATGCTGATGTGTTTTTGGTGATGTCTCTTCAAACTGAGTGGTCTTTGTCATCTGCAGGTACTCAATGTAGAAAAAGTTCTCTGGTATTTTGCAGAGCAACAAAGTGTCTTAATGAGGAACAGATGAGGGAACTTGGATTGTTTAGTCTGGAGAAGAGGAGGCTGAGGGAGGACCTCATTGCTCTCTATAACTCCCTGAAAGCAGGTTGGAGTGAGGTGGGGAATCTTCTCCCTTGTATCAGGTGATAAGAGGAAATGGCCTGGAATTGTGCCAGGGGAGGTTTAGATTGGGTATTAGGAAAACCTTCTTCACTGAAAAAGTCATCAGGCATTGGCATAGGATGCTCAGGGAGGTGGTGAAGTCACTGTCCCTGAAGGTATTCAAGAAACATGTGGACATGGCACTTTGGGGCATGGTTTACTGGCCATAGTGTTGTTAGATTGACACTTAACTCAATGTAGGTTTCTTCCAACTAAAACAATTCTATGATTCTATAAATCCACTTTAAAATCAGTGCCAAAAAGTCCTTAATCTTTGGCATTGGTTAATTGCAAAGCTGCATGGTGGAAAATGAAAATTAAGTATAATGAAAATTTCTTTAATGTTTGGATACAAGGCAAGTATAGTACCTTATAAATCACTGACAATTAAAGAGAAAGACTTTTTACAAGAAGCCTAAGCACCATCATCTCTGAAAAGCCAAGATCTGAGCTTCTTTCTCCACCTTGGGTCCTCTGTTAAAAAGGGAAAAAAATCCTCCTTGTGGATGCTGCATCTTCTGTGTTGATTCACTTCAAAGGACCCCACACCCACTTGATCTCCCACTATTCCTGTGCTTTTATGGAGGTGAAGAGAGTTAGCCAAGTAGCCATCACCAGAAAATACTTGAGGAAAGAGCAGATTGTGAAGAGGGAGATGGATGGGTTTCTGTTGTTGCCTGATTGAGGCAGGGATAGTACAGTCTGTGCAGTGAAAATGCAGTGCTGTGGCCTGACTGCAGGGAACGGTAAACTTAGAAGTGCAATCACTGTGCATTGTGACTTCACAAGAACTTAAGAGGTCTCAGTGCAGTTGAAGGAGGGGGCATCTGTGGTCCTTACAGTTCTTTCCCCTAAATGCTCAAGTTTTGAGGCTCATACTGTCATGGTGCCTTACAATCAGGCTAACTTCTACAGAAAAGTATCTTAAACCCAAATAAGTACAGAAAGCTGTTTTCTAAATTAAAAAAAAAGAAAAAAGAGCAAACAGTCTCTTCCCTCCCTCTCCCAAAAAGGGCACAACAAAATGCCCCAAACCTCCAAAACAAACTAAAAAAAAAAACAAACTGAATGTCCTACACTTCAAAGTGTTTTTGTATCTTTTGTATCTTCAGATGATGTTTATTTGCTTGATTTCTTTAAAAATAGATCAAAAAGGTGACTTCACATCTTAGTGAGTAGTAGGTCACTAATTGAAATAGGCTGGAGCTATCCTATGGTTACTATGAAACTAATCATATGGGACACTTCAAAGAAACTAAAATACTGCTGGAGTTCTAAAAAGGAAATAAAAATAAATAAACTAGATTCTTACTCAAAGGAATATCTGAAAGGTGGCTATTCATAGCCACAATCTGGCATCTTAAAAACCTGGCTTGAGGTATGCACCTGAGTAAATACAGAACAGAAAACTCAAAAACTTCAGAATTTGTCAATAAAACTGGTAGATACAATTTATGTGGTTAATGGAGTTTTTGGGTGATGCTGTGGTGCAGGGTTGTAAATCATAGGGATGTATGCACGTTGGGACTTTGGGCAACCTGGTCTAGTTGATGATGTCCCTGCTGACTGCAGTGGGGGTTTGCTCTAGGTGACCTTCAGAGGTTGCTTCCATCCCAGACCATTCAGTGACTTTTGTGGACTTAGTTTCAAGTACAGATTATCAGGATTAAAATATAGTTATGTTCTTAGAATCAAAATTCCAGTTTTTATGGTTAGAGTGATTTTTAGCACCCCAAAATGGAGTCATGGACAGTATTTCAAGAGACAGTGTAATCTTGACGCAATAACATAAAGAGGTTTCTCTGGTCTCTCACTGTTACATGCTTAGTCTTAAAATTCTCCACTGAATGCAATTCAGCAGTTCCCTGAGTTCTGAACTGTACATCCTGCATCTTCTGTATTTTCAGATTACATGGGCATCTTTTGTATTTCTCAGTAAATACTCTGAAATACTGTTTGATACCCTCTTTATAAAAATATCTTCTATACTTTCTTTCAAAATCTAAACTAACTTTGTTCTTTTCAGCCTGGCATCATGGACTGGTTCATTCTTAATGATTTTTGTTTAAAAAAATAATTCTTGTGCTTTATGTATACCATGTAAATTTGAAATAGTATTCTAGCAGTTACATATTAGAGATGCAGAATACCAGTGGCTTTTAAAGTATGATCTATCTGGTGAAGTCCCTGCTGGCTAGAAAAGGGGAAACACAGCCCCCTTCTTCCAAAAAGGAAAAAAGGAAGATCCCAGAAACTATAGGTATGTCAGTCTCACCTCTGTTCCTGGCAAGATCATGAAGCTATCATCCTGAAGGCTTTACAAAAGCATATGGAAAATGAAGAAAGGGTGGTTGGTGATAAACAACATGGCTTTACCAAGGGCAAATCATACCAGATGAATCTGATGGCCTTTTATGATTAAGTTACAGCATCAGTGAATAAGGGAAAAGCAACTGATGTCATCTAAAAGGGTAAAGTATTTGGCACTGTCTAGCACGACATCCTGGTAACTATAATTGAAAAAGCAAGGACCTGAGAGGTAAACCATTTGCTGTATGAGGAGCTGCACGCTCAGAGTCGTGGTTGGTACTGGGACCAGTGCTGTTTAACCTCTGTGTGGGCAATATGGACAGTGGAATTGAGTGCACCCTCAGTACATTTGCAGATGACACAAATGTATGGTTCAGTTGACATGTTGGAGGGAAGAGATGGCATCCATAGGGATTTGGGACAGGCTGGAGAGGTGGGCCCAAGCAAGTCCAGCAAGGCAAAGTGCAGGGTCCTACACCTGGGTTGGGGAAATCCCAAGTGCAAGTACAGGCTGGGAAAGAAGTGGCTCAAGAGCAGTCTGAAGGAGAAGGATTTTGAGGTGTCAATTGATGAAAAGCTTAACATGAGCTGGCAGTGTGCACTTGCAGCCCAGAAGGCTGCATATCCTGGACTGCATCAGAAGTAATGTGACCTGCAGGACCAGTGAGGTGGTTATCCCTGTCTACTGTGCTCTTGTGAGACCTCACCTGGTGTACTTAGTCTAGTTCTAGTGTGCACAGCGTAAGAGTGACATTGAACTTTTGGAATAGGTCCAGAGGAAGGCTATGAGGATGATCAGATGCCTGGTGTACCTCTCCTATAGGGACAGGCTGTGAGAGTTGGAGCTGTTCGGCCTGGAGAAGAGCAGGCTTTGGGGGGACTTATAGCAGCCTTCTAGTACCTGGGGGCCTACAAGAAAGCTGGGAAGGGACTATTCGTAAGGGCTTTGTCATGGTAGGATGAGAAGGAATGGCTTGAAGCTTGAAGAGGTCAGATTTAGACAGAATATTAGGAATAAATTCTTTCCAGTAAGGGTGGTGAGACATTGCAGCAGGTTGCCCAGGAAGGTCATGGGTGCCCCTTCCCTGGAGGTGTCCAGGATCAGGTTGGATAAGGCCTTGTGGAACCTGGTCTAGTGGAGGGTGATGAAACTAGATGATCTTCATAGTCTCTTCCAGTCTAGATTGTTCTATGAATCTCTCCAACATTTTTCCTTTATATTTAGTCTTGTTGACTTTGTACACATGTCCAGTTTGGAATCATCTTGCTGATACTGAAGCTGTCTTAACTCATTTGAGTGTCACCTGTGATAACCTGTTGTAGCCCTCTATTGTTTGTAATAAGAATTATTAGAAATGTGAAACCAAGGTATTCAGAGCTTCCCCAGAATACTGTGAAGTGTTACAAGAAACAAGAGCTTTCAGTTACTTTTTTTTTCTGTGTATGTGGGATTGTGTTGATATGTTAGTTTTTCTGTAAACTGCTTTTTTACCCAATGCTTAGAAAGTGCTAACCTGTTAAATTTTTCAGATGTATTTGTTATTTTCATAAATAGCTTTCAAACTGTAGCAGTTCTTCTTTCCTAAAGAACAATTGTTAGTTGCTTTTATTCAAATGTATTAACTTGACTACTTAGAATCATAGAATCAGTCAGGGTTGGAAGGGACCACAAGGATCATCTAGTTCCAACCCGCCAGCCACTGGCAAGGACACCCTGCTTTAATCTGTACATTTTCATTTGGTGCTCTTGTTTTTGTATATGTAAAAAAATGTAGTTTAGGAAACTGCTTATACTGGTAAGCAAACAGTCACTCATTCTTAAATTCTGTTAACTAAGTTTGAGTTATTTTTGTTGTGCTATGCCTTCTCGAGGGAGGAGCTCAAACCCAGTAAAATAGATTGCCATCAGAGAGTAATTTAAGACTGTGCTCCATTTTGTTTTGGGGAGAAAGTAAAGGAGCTAGCTGGATTAGTGGATTATCGTCATGAGAAGTTTAGTTACTAAGCATGTTTTTAATACTATTGTTACAGTCAGTTAAGGTTAATTTAAGTTATGGGTCATAGAAGGATGAGGGTTGGAAGTGACCTCTGGAGATCAAGTCCAATACCTCCGCTAAAGCAGGTTCATCTAGGACAGGCCACACAGGAACACATCCAGGCAGTTTTTTAAACCTCTAGAGGAGGAGATGCCACTTCTCTGGGCAGCCTGTTCCAATGCTCCATCACCCTCCAGCGACATCAGCAGCGGCCACAATCTCCCAATAAAGAAAGCTTATCCTCATGTTGAGGTGGAACTTCCTTTGTTCCTGTTTGTATCCATAGTCTCTTGTCCTGTCAGAGGACACCACTGAAAAGAGATTGGCCTCGTCTTCTTGACAGCCACCCTTTGCATATTTGTAAACGTAATAAGATCTCCTGTCACTCTTCTCCAGACTGAACAGTTCCAAGTCTCTCAGTCTTTATCCATAAGGCAGATATACCAGTCCCTTTGTCATCCTCCTAGCCCTTCATTGGACTCTCTACTGCAGCCTCCATGTCTCTCTTGAAATAAAGAGCTATTGCAGAGGGAAAATTAATTGATGTGAGATGATACTTTTCCAAAATTAATATTGTTTATTAATTTAGATATTGAGAACTCTCACCACCCCCAACACTAATTTTAGTAATATTTTGGTTCTTACATGGTCATGGAAACATTCTATGGATAATATCTATATCTAGTAATAACCAGCAAAATATTTAAACATTAATTGAACTGGAAGAGAAGATTCCTGCGGTCAATGTACCACTTGCCCACTAGATGGGCTTAAGGAGCTCTTTCTGCTATGGCAGAAGGCAATGGAGAATTACAAAGAGGCATTGAAGCATGTACTCACAAATTATTATTACCTACTTGTGGGGCTTAGTCACAGTCCAGACAGTGCCCAAATGCACTGTCTTGTCGGATGTTGAATCTTAATCTTCCTGGCTTCTGGGGAAAGAGGCAGACAATCTCTGACATTGTCTCCTGGCTTCTTCTGGGCAGTCTGTATATGTGTCCAGGAATTCTAAGCAGGACTGTCAGGTGTAGAGGCAGGATGACATGCAGTCTCAGCACGATGTCACACTGACCACACGGGCTGATGGCATGATGGCATCCAGGATCTGCTCCTGGTAACTCGTGGCAATGCAGTTTACCAGGCAAACAATAAGGCAGTAGACAATTGCAGGAGGCAATGGCAGAGCACAGTAGAAAATCAGGGGAGCAAAGCACGTTGTTTACCTGCGTATCTCCTTTTATCAGTGTAGGCTGAGATTAATTGCCCTTTGGACATGGAGTAGCCAGTCAGGATGGCAGTTAGCCAAACCATACCATGCTAGGCAAAGCCACAGGCTCACTTTTACCCAGATTTGGGGAAAGCATAGGCTTTGCACAAGGCAGGCACAAGCTAAGTGTGTGTACCATACCACAGGACCCTGGGCATGCCAGACTCAGTGGCTACAGATTCTTCTGTGTCTGTCTGTCTTCTTTTCCCATGCTTGCCTCTCTGGTAGGGCAGGAAAACATGCCTAGGCAAGGCAGGACATGTATAAGCCTATTATGGGCCTATCAGGCCTACCACAACAAGAGCCCAGAGCTGGACATAGTACTCCAGATGTGATCTCACTAGAGCAGATTAGAGAGGGGAGGAGAACCTAAGCCTTAACACAGTTTTGTAATTAAAATCTTATGTAGTCTTTTCAAACAACTAGGTGTTTTTTTTTAAAAGTTGCATAGTCTTAGAGATGGGTTTGGTTTTGTTTTATATTTAATATTCTTTCTTTTTCGATCAGGTACATTTTTTTGGTTTTTATCAATGGATGTTCGTGATACATGAACGAAGTCAAAACACATTGTCTGCATTTTATTCTGTCCTAGGTGATTTGCAAGTCAGATGCTCCTACAGGGGATGTTCTTCTAGATGAAGCTCTGAAACACATAAAAGAGACCCAGCCTCCTGAAACAGTGCAAAATTGGATTGAACTGCTTAGTGGTAAGCCTTGGACCTAATGTATTCAGGCTTTTTTCTTCTCAATAAAGCTAATTATCTGCCATCACTAGAGATTATACTATAAGGTTTATTTGGAGAAAGTATGTAAAAATGTTGCTTATTCTGTCCTCTGGGGTAGTCTTTGGTTGATTGTAGCCTTTAATCATATATAAGTAACTGCTTCTTTTGACTTGGTACAGTATGGAAGTGTCAGAGGACATCTCAACTCTGTGGAAGAGGTGCCCTCCATAGACTGAAGTAAATTAGGGCTGCACCCTGGAGACACAAATAACTGTCTCTGTAATTGGAAGTGACAGTGGAGTTTGGAGTGTAGGTATGTGAATCTAGTATTCAGAATTTTTTATGAAGAAAGGAGATAAGAAGTTCACCACTCAACCAAATCATCCTCATGATTTACATCTATAAATCATAAAGAGACAGTGAGTCAGGAGTTCTGTTTTTCCATTAACTGGAGAAATGTAGTAAATGTTTTCAAATATTCAACTTCTTGTATCTAAGTCAGCAGTGTAAGTGCTTTGCACACATCTCTTCTTGTAAAGCTAGTGGGGAAAAAAAAGGGCAATTAGGTTTCATCTTTACAGCTGCAGTTAGCATTTCCATCTATGTCACCAACAGTTGTATCCTAAGGATACATAAAGTAAACTGAAATTAACAATAGCCATCTCTTAACAGGTACTGTGCTTTTATTGTGTTGTTGGATTTTTCTTTTTTTCTATAGCCAGAATTCATCACCAAGGTTTGGCTGTTTTTACAAAATACATAAAATGCAGCTTCTTTGGAGTATATCAGAGCTGTACTTCAGTTGTGCAAAGAGTGCATGAAAGAACCCCACTGTTTCGTCAACAGTGTGACTCTGGGTAGAGGGTAATGAGACTTGAAGTCACCTATCTAAATCTGTTATTTGTAACAGCTGATAGGAGTTTAAAAAATGAGCAAAATCTCTTGCCTTTCCCTTCCTTCTTATTTGTTTTTGTTATGTCCTTTCCATTTGACCTGTATCTCCTTAAACAGCCTTTCCTGCACATCGGTTTATACTCCTGTCCTTGCCATCTCTCCTCCTTTGCATCTTGGCTGTCAGGCAGAGAGGGGACACAAGGGATATAGCAGTTCTTGTCAGTACGCTGCTGTGCAGTTCAGTTCTTGCTCAGCTCTACTTCAGTTTTGCATCCTGCAAAAACAATTCATTTTGCTTGTCCTAAATACATAATTTGTGCTGACATTTCACCTTCTTTCCCAGTGTGGGGCACATCAAGTTACTGCCGATTCAAAAAAGGTCAGCTAATAAATGAACAATGTTGTAGGTTTTCTTTGAGTTAAGTAAAGGTTTTCCTGACCTACTGAGCTTTGGCTCTGGGAAGATAGTTATTGTCAGTGCTGTGACTAAGATTTGAATCAATCATTTTTACTTACATGTGGTTATTAGTTACTAATTCTCGGATGACGTTAGGGTTTGCATTTCCCATGGTTTAAAAGACTGGCTTTTGAATTTAAAAAAAATTAGTGTTTTGTTTGGGTTGATTTTTTTTTTTTTTAAAAAAGCCTTTTTAGAGTTTTGCCTTAGTGCCTTTAGCTGCTTTATCTGTAATTATCTGTGATGTGAAGAATGCTTCTTGGAGCTACCGTACACGGGAGTTCAGAGCCATCATGGAAATACTTACATGGATGTGCAAGGTGATATGTGTGCCAGGCTCGTGCTGTTTCTAAGATACCTCTAAGGAAAGCAAGTGTAGTGAATACAGAAGCTTGGATCAAAATGTCACGTCTTCTGTACATGTAGCAAAGATCTGTCTTGTGTTTGGTTAAACATGTGACTGTAATTGAGGGGATTGGTCACAAGGTGTCACCACAATACTGATTTTTACTGCAAAGTAGTGGTGTCCACCTAACAGATATATCAAACTCTAGGACTAAGTAGCCTTTGCTCTGTGAAATATTGTTAAGGAAACTGCTTCTTTTGGTGGGAGTGTGTGATAGTTTCATTCATGGTCAAACTGGAGAGCCACATTCCATGAAGTGTGGACCTATAGAGGATCTAATAAATGTATACAAATATCTGAGGGCTGGGTGTCAGGAGGGGATAGGGTTAGCCTCTGCTCACTTGTGCCCTGTAATAGGGTAAGTGTCAATGGATGTAAACAGCAGCATGGGAAGTTCCACGTCCACATGAGGAAGAATTTCTTTACTGTAAGGGTCACAAAGCACTGGAACAGGCTCCCCAGAGAGGTTGTGGAGTCTCCTTTTCTGGAGACTTTCAAGACCTGTCTGGATGTGTTCCTGTGTGACATGAGCTAGATTCTGTGTTCCACCTATGGCAGGGTGGTTGGACCCAAAGATCTCCAGAGGTCACATTTCTCAGTGCTTAACAATCTTGGCTTTATCAGTAGCTTTCAATGCCGATTTTGTGCCTTTTGAGTTCCCTCCTCTATGTACGCACACTAACACACTCTGAATGTCCCCTGCCTTAACAAAAATCATTAGAAATAATTTTAATAAAAACATCAAAGCCTCTGTGTGCACACACTCACGCAATGCCTGGCCACTGTATCACCTGGTCGGGGCAGGAAGGGAAAGAAGAATCAAAACCTGAAGAAAAAAAGAAAGGCTGTTGGGTAGCTGTGCATTAGCCAATGCCAATGATGCTTCTTCCAGCCTCCAAAGTAGTAAAAGGCTAGAAGAGGACATACACAAGACTGGAGGGAATGCTTATTTTTATTATTAAAAGTAAACGCCTTTTTAATTTTTCATGACTTGTTTGAGTTTGGGGTTTATTTTTCTTTTATCTTTAGTACAAAACTGCTTAATTGTCAGGTACTTAACCATAGCATGGCTCAGAGAGTGTTTTATCCAAACTTCAAGTGTACCCTGGAGTGCCTCCAAGAAGTCTTTCATGGTCTCTGTCTCTGTGCTTAATTTCTGTGTAGGTCAGATATGAGAGGATTGCTGACAGCACAGTATGTTGGTGTAATAGTCAGCTGTATGAATTTGACAGCTCACCTGACTTGGGTTTTTTCCTTGCCTTTTAGGTGAAACATGGAACCCTCTGAAGTTGCACTATCAACTAAGAAATGTCCGTGAACGGTTAGCTAAAAATCTAGTTGAGAAAGGTGTATTGACAACAGAGAAACAGAACTTCCTTCTTTTTGACATGACTACACACCCACTCACCAACAACAATATCAAACAGCGCCTCATCAAGAAGGTTCAAGAAGCAGTTCTTGACAAATGGGTGAATGACCCTCACCGCATGGACAAGCGCTTGCTAGCACTTGTTTATTTAGCCCATGCTTCAGATGTTCTGGAGAACGCTTTTGCCCCTCTTTTGGATGAGCAGTATGATTTAGCCACAAAGAGAGTGCGGCAACTTCTGGATTTAGACCCTGAGGTTGAATGTATGAAAGCCAACACGAATGAGGTGCTGTGGGCTGTTGTAGCAGCTTTCACAAAATAACAGCATTCAGACTGAAGCATTCTCTCTTCTTTAATGTGAACCAATTGTTCCTCTTCTATTGACTATCCATATTTTCTGTAATTTGTACCTTCTCACATGATGAATTGGCTCTTGTTTAATGGGAATTAAAAGTGGTGTATTCCCTCCTTCTCTCTGTGTCTCTATACAGGATCCTGCTGGTGCAAGAGACCTTCCTGTTTAAAAACAACAGAAAAAATGTTTTCCTGCCATATTGGCATTCCATTTCCTATTCAGTTTGAGTTATCTGAAATACTTTGTTTAATCTATTTTTCATCGTATTGTTATTGAAGTGGTTTAACATGGAGAGCACCTCAAGGAGGGAATATGCGTGCAGCTGGATCACTAGTCTCAGCTGGCACAGATATGTGCATGCATCAGTACTTCTGCAGTACAATTCATAACAAATCAAAAAGGGCCTTTTTAAATCACCAAAGCTCCATGTTGAAGTGTCTGTCAGGACATTTTATACGTAGATGTCATTTCAGTTACATCTAACAAAATTACTTTCAAAACAGAAATGCCATTAAGCAGCTTTGTCAGTAGTTCCTGTTAAATGCCCTTCAAATCTTACTTTACATACAAGTCTCTTATGTACTTACATTTTTGTTAGAACAAGAGCTGAGACGTATGGCTAGTGTAGAAAGGTCCAATTGTTTCACAAACCAATATGGGGATGGGATACATTCCATTGTACTGTATATATATAATCGTTCAAGTGTATATTAACTGCTGCCCCATCTTAGTATTTTGCAAGATCTACTTAGCTGTACACCTGATGCCCCTTATTTGCTGTCAGCCATTGCCGTTCGATGGAAAGGCCTCCTGTAAAGCATGTCTATCTGAAAGCTGTTTGTTGCCAGTGTTTCAGGTATTCTCAGTCTATGCATTGCCTTTGATAATTAGTGTACTGAAAGAAACCATTTTCTATCACTGTTTGTACGTTCCCCCCTGCCCCCTCCTGTATGGAAGGTGCTCATGACCAGTACAATTCTTGAGTGCAGTCTTAAGTTTTGCACACAAGTTAATGTTTGTCTCTTAAACATCAATTTACTTTACACTTCAGAAACAAAAAGTCATTCCTAGCAGGTGTTGCATGTGAACAGTTAGCAAGTAATGCCTCCAGACAATTAAGATTTCTCTGATGGGATGCTCTGCTATATTTTTGTTTATCTATACAATTAAGCTGATTAGCACACTATTGTAAGCAAAAATCTATATATAAAACTTTGGCTTTTTAAAATTTGTTGCCTCTTTGCCACTGCTTGTTACCTCCCATTGGCTTCACAGTGTAAATAATACACATTGAAAAAAAACCCATTGATTTCTGTATTTTTCTTTCCTCATGACAATGCAGATTTACAATGGGGCTTACAGGTGTTCAGAAACTTCTTTGGTTAATATTCAGAGCAACAATACTAGATGGTGTATAACTGTAGAGTTGAAATTTAAGGGATCCCTTAATCTGTATACTAGCTTTTTACCTACAGTAAATAAACTATGATCTTGAAAGTGCCTGAATCAGAGCAAGCATGTAATTTTTATTTTTTGTTGCTAATTAGAAATGTTTTATTGCTTAACTGAAAGCTTTAGTTAATATCCTTCTTATTAGAAAGGAAGAGTTTATATCAAACTGACGTAATCAGCAACATTGCTCAGATCTGCCGATCGCAAATCTCTCGGACAGAGTTAGCTTGTGAGTGTGCATCTGTGCCTGTTTTGTGTAGACTTCTCTCTTGAGCACAACTCTACAGCCTCATCTGTGACTGGACTTCCAATTTTACACTTCATTTTCAACCATATAGACACTTAAGTAGTTGACTTCAAAATACAACTTAAATTCATCATACCAATATAACCGTTTTTTACTAAAGGTTTTTAAACTATGGTCCTTAACATTTAATGGCACACTGTTCTTTCAGTTCTTAAATGCTGTTTCTTTAGAGAAATGAAGTTAAAAGCATATTGTAAGATATTTTGAACTCTTTAAGTTTACAAATAAAAAAGAAAATAAAAACTCTCAGTTGTAAGATGGCTGTATTAAATACTTTGAGGAGCTTGGGCATGAACTGTTAACATCTTTTTAAACACCTCAAAATGTGATTTAAGTGGAGGTAAAATTAAGTCGCCGTGTTGCTCTTATATTTGACACTTTATAGACTAGTTTATGTACTCAATATGTATCTCTAACTCACTACTTTGCTTTTTGAGAGGAAAGGAAAAGTAATTAGGTTTAAAGATCAGAAAACAGAGTATTCAGGAGCAAGTGAAGTGCAGAGAACATTAAATGGCTTTCAAATATGCTTTAGACCAAAAGTATCTTTCATAGTTCCTTTTCTGTCCTCTCCATGCTGAGAATATTTTCCATGTTCCTGCTGGTTTCATGTTAGGTTGTACAAAGTACTGTGATTTTTGTCACCCTCACGGCCAACATGATTAAAAAGAAATCACACTTTTAATTTCCCCTGGAAAGAGAATTTGGGGTTTTGTGGTCGATTCTTTCTGCCCCGCCCCCCTCCCCCCCCCATATAGAAAAGAGCTGCCAACAGTATTTATTATCTTTATTTTGTTCAACATAGAGCCTCTATGACTGGGGAGTTGTGTCAAAGAACTCCAATATAAGTAATGAAGGTTTTGTGAATAGTGGTAATGTCTTTTGTTAGATTACCTGGCGTAAGCCTGGATGCAGGGGATGAACTTTAGAAGTCCTAGGTCCTACGTCATGCTTTAAAAAACCAAAGCCAAGTGAGTGCTACCAGACCTTATGTATAACAAGGAAGATGAGTTCGGTGGATTAACAGGAACTGATTTAGCCAATGTCCTTGCCTTTGTTGCTATTTCAGGTTCTAATAAAACAGTTAAATGTGGGAAACTGCTTTGTTCTGCTGAGATTCAGGTACCCTTCCTCCTGTCAGCTGCTGCTGCAGCTCATGGAGACCTGGTTTTAAGGTTTTAATTTTCTTTGCTCCAAGTCCTGATCTCTCAGTGGCTGCTTGAAGCAAAGGCTATCTGTAGCCTGAACCTGAGCGTGTGCCTCAAGGAAGGATGTATATTATTCAGGGACACAGTCTTTTGAAACAAACTTTGAAGTTGATGTCAAACCAGATTTTGAAAGCTGAACTCTCAAGTAGTGTATATATGTAGTTTTACAGTCCTTGAAATTTACATCCTCCTCTCTTGTGTTTGTAGAAGAATATTACAGTGCTCCTGTAAGGGATGTTAGTGAAACCTTTGTGCCGTACACGATGCTTTCAAGGCAAAGAGCTGCATAAATTGCCTATAAAAGCCTGGTGACTGAGTGCTTGCGTTCATGCCCATTTCTCTTACAAAGATATGTATTAACTGGTGTGTTCTCTGTGAACTGGACTGAATCTGTACTGAAACAAAATAAAGCACTCTTTCAAGCTGTGGGCTGCAAATGGTTACTGTGTATCGTATGCATGCAATACCTAAATGAGTATATATATATATATGGTAAGTAATTTCCAGTTTTTCCTGAGACTGGTCATCACCAGTTTGGAAAACAGAACCGTTACGATTTTTGAAGAAGTCAGCTGGACTTCAGGCACTTAAGGTAGTCAAATCCTGTTACATCCTAGTTTGCCTTATTGTCTATCTATCTTTATGTAAAGAAGGAGGGGGTTCCAGTTTCAGAGAAGTACAGATTTCTTGAAAAAGATAACTAGATTTGTTCTGTGGTAATGTTTAATGTATACAACAGTTTAATTAGGAAAGTAGATGCTCTCTAGAGTTTTGTGTCAAACAAAGCATGATCTCAAGTGTATGTAGGAGGTGGCCTTGAGTAGGAGGAGAGGACCTTTGAATAGGGAAATTGCTACCCATGTTAATCTGAGTAAGATCGGGAGTTTCCTCACATTGGTTCTTGTTTTTTTCCTGCTTAAAAAGCAGCAGTGTGATGCCTATGAAAAGCTGATGGTAAGAAAGGCCTTCTGACAATGGAGGAGAAAGAGCTTTTGTAGAAACAATGACAAAAAAGCTGCGTCCTCAGACAGCAGAATAGAGCAAGAAATGCTGATGCATTTGGCTTAACGATCGCCAGCAGTACCACCACCTGCCAGTACTTAAAAATTATTTGCCCTTTGGCTTTTCACTCTCTTGACTTTGGTCAACTCCATTTCTCTCTTCTGTTGCTTGGTGTTTTCCTTTCTGGTGCCTGTGAACAGTGTACTGATTTCCAGCCTTGGATGTGTTTCCACTCTTGCCTTCTATTCTTTTTGTTCTCTGCTTTATCACAGTATCACAGTATCACCAAGGTTGGAAGAGACCTCACAGATCATCAAGTCCAACCCTTTACCACAGAGCTCAAGGCTAGACCATGGCACCAAGTGCCACGTCCAACCTTGCCTTGAACAGCTCCAGGGACGGCGACTCCACCACCTCCCTGGGCAGCCCATTCCAGTGTCCAATGACTCTCTCAGTGAAGAACTTTCTCCTCACCTCGAGCCTAAACTTAACCCGGCGCAGCCTGAGGCTGTGCCCTCTCGTTCTGGTGCTGGTCACCTGAGAGAAGAGAGCAATCTCCTCCTGGCCACAACCACCCCTCAGGTAGTTGTAGACAGCAATAAGGTCACCCCTGAGCCTCCTCTTCTCCAGGCCAACTTGAGCTTGACTCTCTGTTACCTTGTCCTCAAGAGTCACTTTCCCCTCTGATTCCCTGAGGATGCCTCAAGGAACCTCCATCACACACATTTGTCAGTACTATCTGCCTTGGTGTCTCAACTGAAGCAGCTGGCCACCAGCCACAGCTTATGGCACATGGTTTGTTAAGGTGAACAAAACCTAATGCTAGTTTACCTTGAAACTGCTCTTGACTTGCTCCAGAAGAAAGCTGCTGTTCATGTGGCAGGCAGAACTTACAGCTGAGGATGGTGATTTTTGCCAGTTCTTTAAGAAAGTATGTCTTGTTCCTGAGCCAGTGCTCTTGGACTTTCTGTCTCCTGCTCAAGCTACTCCTACAGTGACAGTATTATATACAAGAATAATTTACCCCTTTAGCCTCTGCTTGTTAAAAACAGTTGACTTCATGCTGCAGTTCCAAAAGGCATCTTCTCTGTTTGGCTGCTTATTCTTATGGATCTTGTAGACAAATTGTTTGAAAGGCTTCTTTACTTAACATTTAATCTAGTTAAAAGGGGGGAAATGGGAAAAGAAAGAGACTCTTATTTAGAATGTGATCACATAAGTTGTTTTCCTGGCAAAATAGACAAAAATATTCTAGTTTTTCAGTTTTCTAGTTTGCTTTCCTACCTCCCAATGCATCGTTCAGTTCTGCTCCATCTAGTTCATCTGATGTCTGCTCAAAAAGGGGATTCCAACATTTAATGCACTAGTCCCATCAGCACTCATCAATTTTTGCCCCTTTGTTTTGTATATTTATTGAAATCCTGCTTTTTTTTTTTTTTTTATTATTCTTTTGCCCTGGGACTGATTTTCAAAGCAGGTGTTAGGAGAAGGCTTTGGTGGTTGTAAAGGGGAAGAACTGGCAGTTCACAAGCTTTCTTTGCTACTGTCAGGGTGTCCTTACAGGTATTCCTTTGTTTCCTGTCCAAATGAAACCCAGGAATCTCTCAAAACAGCTTTTAAAGTCCTGCTTAGACTCCTTCAGCTCCTGAGGACCTCAGTGACTTCTGAAAATAAAATTTGGCTAAGTCCTGTATAGGTTTTTCAATGCTGAACAGAACAGTGCCTACATACCATTAAGAATCTTAGACCTTATATGCAGAGGATTTGCAGAACAGGTTTAACAGAATCAGATCATTTCTCCAAGCAGCAGTGCTGCAGTAACCCACTTCAGCTATGACAGGGCAGAAGTCACACTGGTCCTCCTAGAAAGGTCTGAGATTCCTGAGGATGCTATTTGTCTCAGTTGTAGTTTAAATTTCCCAGAGACTCAAATAATAGAACCAATAACAAATTACAGGATGCCTTTCCCTCCCTTCCCCTGCCCTCTTTTTAGGGGGGGGGGGGGGGAAAGGAATTAGATGTAGAGAGGAAAAGGTAAAACATGCCCAAATAAATAGTCTCACTTTGATTTGGAAGTTGAAAGAGGAAACTCTAACAATAAATAAAAGGTATTTGTGGTAGGGGAGTTAAAAAAGAGGTATAGAGAAGGGGAAACAAGATTATACAACCAGATTGATGGCAATGGATTTTCCACCTTGTGCACTGATGGCCACGTGGTTAAACAAAGAGCAGCAGGAACAAGGAAGATGGTGTTGTCAGGCACAGAGGCAGGGCAAGAGAGCATGAAACAGGAATCATAGAATCAACAAGATTGGAAGAGACCTCCAAGATCATTCAGTCCAACCTATCACCCAGCCCTATCCAATCAACTAGACCATGGCACTAAGGCCTTATCCAGGCTTTTCTTGAACACCCCCAGGGACGGTGACTCCACCACCTCCCTGGGCAGCCCATTCCAATGCCAATCACTCTCTCTGTGAAGAACTTCCTCCTAACATCCAGCCTATACCTCCGCTGGCACAACTTGAGCCTCTGTCCCCTTGTTCTATTGCTGGTTGCCTGGGAGGAGAGACCAAACTCCACCTGGCTACAGCCTCCCTTCAGGTAGTTGTAGACAGCAATGAGGTCACCTCTGAGCTTCCTCCAGGCTAAACACCTCCAGCTTCCTCTGTTTTGATAGGGAGCTAGACAGGAATTAAGAGTGGGCTAAACACTACACCTGGAGTAAGGGTTGGACCCACCCCTGGGGACAAGTCAGGAGGACCTGGGGTCAGGGTCAAGACCATTGCCCCAGGAGGGTTAACCCTTTACACTGATCTTATGCACTGTTGTTAGTGATATTTTTTAAAAGGCCTTCTAAGGATACATGGTTCATTACCTTTTCTCAGGTGAAACTGAAGTTGATCATGGGCTAACAGCTAGGAAGACTTCTTCTCATCTTGGGTGATGTGGGAGCTATGCTTTCCATCTGGGCAGGCCATGAACCATCACAGCCATGATAGATCTGAACATCTTTCCCTGGAGGTTGGTTTCACCTCAGTGGTCCTACCCAATCCATGCCAAGGAGAGCTTTAGGGTTGAAGATTTTCTCCAAGTATGGTAGAGGAGACTGGAAAGCTGTGCTTCAAGAGGTCAGGCTCATGCCTACCGGTTGATACGCTGCAGATGTGTCTGGGGCTGGGCTTGTGTCTGCATGGGAGAGGAAGAGCTGGCTGTTCACAAAGGTCTTGGTCACCCAGCAGAACACCACGCCGTGTGAGTGAGCACTTGTACTTGGAACAAGGGAGTGCGTGTGACCTTCCTTAAACTGGAGTATGTACAAATAAAACAGGCCAGAAATAAGATGTAATTATAAACACATTTGGAATAACAACTGAGGTCTGTTTGTTGGACACGTTGCAAACAGGAAATGGAGCTAAATCCCCTGCATTAATAAATGCCTTGCTGCAAATACGTTGGCTGATGGTTGGCCCTGGTTATTGAGAGTTTCTTTCTGAGATCCAGTTGAGGATTTACACAAATTTTAATATACCCAAATCTGAGACAACAGCCAGAGGCACACAGAGCCCCTTCTGTACCAGCAGCACTGACATGCAGGAGAATTTGTATACAGCATTTCATTTAAACTAACTTCTTACATTTTCCTTTAAGAGGAGGAAAAGTAGGGGGTTTTATCTGACTAAAGTATCCTCAGTTTTTGTTCCTCTTTCTTCTGCAGAGAATGAACAGGACCTGCTGCCAAAATCACATACGGCTGACAGCACAGAGGTTAAGGATTTGTGAGCCATGAACAGCAGAAATGTCTGACACATTTTTGTTTACTCTGCACAGTGATGGAAAGAAGTTGCCATTATTGCAGCCTTATTTGAAGTGTATCTTTAGCAGATAATTGCCTAGAAGATAACTAGAAGTACAAGCAATTGTTTAGTATAGTTTGTGGCTATCCTACTCTCGGCCTGTTTTGCAGGTCCTGTTTGTAGTTTGCACAGAAGAGAGAACAGAAAGCTGATCCCTGTCGGATTACTATAGTAGTGATCAGAGTTCAGGTCTACTTGGTCCTCAGCTCTTTGGTTACACTGTGAAATGAGTCCCAGCTCTCCCACTTTGGTGTCTTTGAGCTGCTCAGGGCCTTCGCAGGTTTGCCACTTACCAGTTTCAGATGTGCAGCCAACTCCAACTGTCCAGGCTGCTCTGGAAGTAAACCTCCTCCCCCAGGCTCATCTCCTTTCCTAAAGCTAGGAGCCCTATGTCTATAGGCTTCTTGCACTGAGCACTGGCAGATTTGCAGCTGCACAAATGCTGTATCCAGATGAAGCAGCACATAGCAAACACTGTGGGTTCATCAATGAGTGGCGGAGACAACAAAGTGACAGAAAATATGGGCACTTTGCCTTCATAAGAACTGAATGTGTTCTCCAACAGCTTGGGAAGTAGGGGAATGGCCAGCAGCAGTGATTGCTCAGAGAGGGTGGGTATGCACAGCCAGAATGTAGGGCTGGATGGAATTCACTTCAGGAGACTGACAGCAATCTTCAGCTAGGAAAAAAATATGGCTATTTCAAGGAAGTCCTTGGGGACTAGGCCAGTGTTGCACCTGTCTTTGAACTGACAACATGATACAGTCAGCCTTGCCTAAAATACTGGGGAAGTGAAGGAAGCACAGCCTCATGAGCCCAAACATGTAGCAGGGCAGGAAGACACGAGGGAATGGTCAAATATTTATGAAGTGTAAATTGAGCCTGACCAACAAAGCTGTCTTCTGTAATGAATTGCCTGGGTATGGGGACATGTGGGGGCAGTGGATATAAGACTACTTGGCTTCAGGAGGGCTTTCAACACTGCCTCTACAGCACTCTTGGAAAGAAGCTGTTGAAGTACAAGCTGGAAGATTGGGCTGTCAGGTGAGATGAAAATTGGCTGGACTGCTGGGCTCCAGTAGTGGATTGGTACAAATATTGTTCAGTAGCACCATTACCTACCTGTATGAAGAGAAAAAGGTGATATTGTTAGGGGAGAGTGGTTGACATACCAAATAGAAGAGCTTCAGTCCAGAGGAACACAGAGAAGCTAGACAATGGGACAGGAGACACTTGAGGAAGTTCAGCAACGAGAAGTGCAGAGTTCTGTGCCTGGGATAGGAAAAAACTGATCTGTTAGTGCAGTCTGGGAGCCAAGTAGGAATGGTGCTGCTGGAGAGGATGCAAACCATGCTGGATATGAGGCATCAGGACATTGTCATCACAATACATGGCAGCAGTCTGAGGGAAGTTGTTACCTGCCTCTTCTCCACACTGGAGATCTCATCCATATCAGTGATACTGTGTCCAGCTTCAGGTTCCCTGGTTCAAAAAGGATGTTGAGGAAATAGGGTCCGGCAAAGGGCTGTCAGGATGGTTATGAGCCTGTGAGACAAGAAAAGGTAGAAGGAACTGGGATTGTTTAGTCTAAGGGAGAGAAGCTCTAGAGGTCAATTGCTTGGTGGAAAGTAACAAAAAAGTTGTGACTTGGAGAGGGACCTGAGGGTTCTGGTTGGCAGTCAATTAAATATGTCAGCAGTGTGCCCAGGTGGACAAGAAAGCCGATGTTATCCTGGCTTGTGTTAAAACAGTGTCTCGCAGGAATGGGTAGGTGATTATCTACTCCTAAACGCAGCACTGGTGAGGCCAAACCTGGAGTGCTGTCTTCAATTCTGGGCCACTCACTACAAGAGGAACATGGAGGCTCTGGAGTGTGTTCAGGTAAGGGCAGTGAGGCTCATGAAGAGCATGTGACCTACAAGGAGCGTCCAAGGGAGACGGGGTTGTGCCTTGTGGAGAATAGACAGCTAAGGGGAGACCTCATCGCTCTCTACAACTGCCTGAAGGGAGATTGGAGCAAGGAGGGGGCAGCCTCTTCTCCTTGGTGGTAAGCAACAGGGCTAGAGGAAACAGTTTCATGCTGGTCCAAGGTTGGTTCAGGCTGAATGCCAGGAAACACTTCTTTGTGGAAAGAGTTATCAAACTTCAGAATGTTTTAGCCCAGGCAGTGTTGGAGTCACCGTCCCTGGAGATGTTTAAGCAGCATGTGGACCTGGCACTTAGGGACATGGTTTAGTGCTCACCTTCAGTGCTGGGTCGAAGGTTGGACTGGATGATCTTTGATGTTTCTTCGTACCAGATGTTTCCTGTAATTCTGTGGCTCTGTGAAAAAGCAGAGATGCACTGATCTCAGTAGCAGCAGACAATATACCAGTGGGTGACAACATCAGACTGCACCTTTGGAATATCAAACTGGACTTCGGAAAAAAGTTTTCACTGGGGAGGCAGTGTGGCCCTGGGACAGACTACTAACCAGAAGCATTGTAGTATCTCCATCCGTGGAGGTCTTACACAGTTGTCTAGACAAAGCCACAGCTGACCGGATCCAGTGTTGGCAAAAGCCCCACTCCAAGTGGGAGGTTGAGCTGGATGACCTCCAAAGGTCCTTCTCAGCTACTATTTCTGTAATCCTGTGATCATCTCCATTACTTAGACTGTGACTGCTAAGTTGAACAGTCCAACAAGCTTCCCACTGAGCAGGCTGGTCAAACAGCAGAAGGAGAAACCAGGAAACAGGGGGTGGTCTTGTATTATATAAGAAGACAAGCAGTCCTCACAGTATCATTCAGCCTTGTCCTACATGCCTCAGAAGTTTTACACATGCTAGAAAATTATTCAATTATTTCATGGGACTGAATTTACATGCAGATTTTCAATGTCTAATTTGACTGATAGACTGGAGATACTGCCAGCCAAACTGACAGAGGGTTTTTTGGTGAGATTATGTCAGTGTCAGACAGGTAATGCACCAGTGTGGTATCATAGAATCAGTCAGGGTTAGAAAGGACCACAAGGATCATCTAGCCCCAACCCCCCTGCCATGGGCAGGGACACCTCCCACTAGATCAGGCTGGCCACAGCCTCATCCAGCCTGGCCTTAAACATCTCCAGGGATGAAGCTTCCACCACCTCCCTGGGCAACCCATTCTCAAATCTCACCAGTCTCATGGTGAAGAACTTCC
>WAAF01011093.1:0-65259 GCA_013400475.1 Tricholaema leucomelas | reverse complement strand
TGTCATCTGCAAACTCACTGATGCTGGACTCAATCCCCTGCTCCAGATCATCAATAAAGATATTGATCAGGACTGTGCCCAGCACTGATCTCATGTTAAAAAAAACAACACAATAGCTTGCCTAAATTTGCATTCCTGTCCTGTGGTGCAAGCAAATAACTCCTTTTTGCCTAAATCTGCAGTTACTCCTGTCCTGGGACACAAACCAAACTCATGTTTTGTGCACACAAACATCCTATTACTGTAAATGATGGAATCCTCCATTTTTGCTGCTAAACAAAAGCTCCTGCCAGCTGTTAAGATGCTTTACAAATAACCAAGCACACCTCAGATGCTCAAGACAGCCCAAGCCTGAGAAATTAAGACCTTCCTGGGTTTTAAGTGATATTAGCATATAAACTGTGAGTTTCCATGCACTGCTCTTCAGAGAGGGCAGCCAAGTTAATGACACAAATATTCAAAGCTTATTTGCTTCCTCAAAACCTGAGACCTTTCCTTCCAGTGTTAAGAAATAAAACTGTATAGGTTTAACCTCTAAACATCTAACAGTTGCAGCAGGGAACTTCCTTTTTTCACTGTCAGCCTCTTGTCTGCACTGTTCCTCATCCATATCATCAGAGAAAGCAGGAAAAGATGCACAAGAAGTGAAGGCAGAAAACAATCACATCTCCCAGAGGAAAACGTAGCAGCCTTTGGCTTATTTGGAAAGCTGACAAAACAAAAGAGAGGTAAACAGAAAAGTACTTCCACTTCTGTTTTACTGCTGAATGTGGAGTCTATTTTTGTGTGACAGTGGAATACAGTTCCTGAAATCTAAAGAGAGTTACTGAGAGCAGAAATTCATTGAAAAAGGGAAGTGAATCCTAGAATGGGTTAGGTTGGAAGGGAGCTCAGAGCTCACCTACTCCAACCTCCCCACCACAGGCAGGGACACCTCTCAACTAGATTCAGCTGCTCAAGGCTTCATCCAACCTGGCCTCCAACATCCTCAGGGAGAAGGCATCCACAACCTTCCTGGGCAGCCTAGTCCATAGTCCAGCACCCTCAGACCGGAGAACTTCCTCCTCAGCTCCAGTCTAACCCTGCTCTGCCTTAGCTTCCAACCACTTCCCCTTGTCCTGTCTCTAGACACCCACAGGAAAAGTCCCTCTGCAGCCTTCCTGTAGGATGTCTTCAGGCAGCTCTAAGATCCTCCCAGAGTCTTCCCTTCTCCAGACTGCACACCTCCAGCTCCCTCAGCCTGTCCTCACAGCAGAGCAGCTCCAATCAGTTTCCATTAGGTTGAAATTGAAAGATGTGCAGTATGACTTGAGGTAAAGCACTGGAGAAACTCCAGTCTCGGTTCAAAGGCTGCCATCATTCAAACTTTGATTCAAAATGAGTCACAGTGATAATTGTAAGAGGAGGAAAACCACCAAAAGCCATTTAAAATCTGTCCCAGCATTTCAGCTTTACCCAGGACCCATCAGCATCAATGAGATCCCACTTCACTGATGCAGGCTGCAACTTTTTTCACCACCATCCTTTATTTTAAGCAAAAAACCTTCTCTATCCCAGCAATTTTTGGTGGCAATGTACATGTAATGAATATCTCTAGTACAGTACAAACAACTAAGCAATACCCCATTAAAAAACACAGTAATTTAGCATTCACTTGCCCAAATTTTGTCTACAATCTGACATTTTGTAGCTCAATCTCAACTGCCTTACCTGAGGTATGTACCATAGATGAAGAACAGTGACATCATAAATCCATTCAGAAGAAAGATCACAGCAACATAAAAGGAAGCAGGGTCTCCCAAACCTGCCAAACAAAGAGTTCAGACACGTTGGCAAATCCAGGAGAAGGATCAGATTGCTCACAAAGCATCCCACGAGCAACAGAATACAGCAGAAGGTCTTCATACATCCACAGAAAGGGACAGAAGTAAATGGCACCAAGATTAGTGTGGAGATTTGATTGGGAAAGTATGCTGCTGGGGGTGGGCAAAAGAAGGAGAGAGGAGGAGAGGGTGGGGGGGGAAGGGAAGAAAAAAGAGAAGAAAAAAAAAGATAAAAAGGAAGACAAGAAAAATAAATGAGTGAGGAAAAAAGGAGGGGAAAAGAGAAGAAAAAAGATAAGAAGGAAGACAAAGAAAAACATAAGAGTGAAGAAAAAAGGAGGGGAAAAAAGAAGATAAAAGAAGATAATTAGGAAGACAAGAAAAAAAACAAAAGAGTGAAGAAAAAAAGGAGGAGAAAAGGAAGAAAAAAGATAAGAAGGAAGACAAGAAAAACAAAATAGTGAAGGAAAAAGGAGGGGAAAGGAGAAGGAAAGAGAAGATAAAAAGAAAGACAAGAAAAACAAAATAGTGAAGAAAAAAGGAGGGGAAAAGAGAAGAAAAAAGAAGATAATTAGGAAGACAAGAAAAAAACAAAAGAGTGAAGAAAAAAAGGAGGGGAAAAGGAAAAAGATAATTAGGAAGACAAGAAAAACAAAATAGTGAAGAAAAAAGGAGGGGAAAAGAGAAGAAAAAAGAAGATAATTAGGAAGACAAGAAAAAAACAAAAGAGTGAAGAAAAAAAGGAGGAGAAAAGGAAGAAAAAAGATAAGAAGGAAGACAAGAAAAACAAAATAGTGAAGGAAAAAGGAGGGGAAAAGAGAAGAAAAAAGAAGATAAAAGAAGAGAATTAGGAAGACAAGAAAAACAAAATAGGGAAGGAAAAAGGAGGGGAAAAGAGAAGAAAAAAGAAGATAAAAGAAGAGAATTAGGAAGACAAGAAAAACAAAATAGGGAAGGAAAAAGGAGGGGAAAAGAGAAGAAAAAAGAAGATAAAAGAAGAGAATTAGGAAGACAAGAAAAACAAAATAGGGAAGGAAAAAGGAGGGGAAAAGAGAAGAAAAAAGAAGATAAAAGAAGATAAAAGGAAGACAAGAAAAACAAAGAAGAGTAGAAAATTGAATGAAAAAAGAGAAAAAAAAAGAAGATAATTAGGAAGAAAAAACATAAGAGTGAAGAAAAAAGGAGGGGGAAAGATAAGAAAAAAGAAGATAAAAAAGAAGAAAAGAAAAACAAAATAGTGAAGAAAAAAGGAGGGGAAAAGAGAAGATAAAAGAAGATAAAAGGAAGACAAGAAAAAAAAAGAAGAAAATAGAAGGAGAAAAGGGAAGAAAAAAGATAATTAAGAAGACAAGAAAAACAAAATAGTGAAGGAAAAAGGAGGGGAAAAGAGAAGATAAAAAGAAAGACAAGAAAAACAAAATAGTGAAGAAAAAAGGAGGGGAAAAGAAGAAAAAAGATAAAAAGAAGATAAGAAAAACAAAATAGAGAAGAAAAAAGGAGGGGAAAAGAAGAAAAAAGGTAAAAAGAAGACAAGAAAAACAAAACAGTGAAGAAAAAAGGAGGGGAAAAGAAGAAAAAAGATAAAAAGAAGATAAGAAAAACAAAATAGTGAAGAAAAAAGGAGGGGAAAAGAGAAGAACAAAGATAAAAAGAAAGACATCAAAAAAAAAGTGAACAAAAAAGGAAAAAGGAAAAAAATAGAAGAAAAAAGGAAGAAAAAGAAGAAAATAAAAGGAAAAAAAAAAAGCAGGAGAATAAAAAGAAGGGAAAAAAAGAGGAAGAGTGGACACAGTATTGGAGGAGTCAGCAAGAGAAGCCTTAACTGTAAAGCAAAAGCCTGCAATGAGTAAAGGCAAAAGAGCATTCTCTCCAGACTATGTTTTGCCATCACAGGGTGTTTGAACAGGTTTGTACTCCTTCTGCTGTCACTTGCCACCTCCTGCAGCAGTAAATCCATCTTTAAACAGATCCCAGGCGATGCTCTTTGCTTGCTCTGTTTCATTAACAGCCCAGGGCTTATCCAATAACACAACTCTATCAATGCACTCATCACACTCTGTGCTCACACTTGCCAGTATCTGTTTAGAGCTGCCTGCCCCTCATCAATTCAGTACAACTGCATAAGAGGCTTTATTGATCACAGAGGAGGTAGCAAAGCCTCATCGTTGCCTATGCAGAAATGATTTTTCATCAGTGCTGAAAATGCACCATGGCACTTCTGTAAAGGATGATGATGATGATGATGATGATGATCCTCTCATCAAGCACAGTAGTCCCAGGAGTTGATGTTTTTATTAGCTTGGTTTGTAGAAAACAGAAGTTGTACATTTCTTTGCAGGTTATTGAGGCTGGCAAAAATTAGAGGAAGTCAATCACTGAGCAAAGTTCTCAACAGCCTTTGTGCAAAGGAAAAACATCAACGGGGCATCACACCAAGGCATTTGAAGTGATAAAATGAAACAAGCTCCCACCAGTCCTACTGGGCAGGAAGTTCTCCTCGAGCCAGCAATGTGCCCCTGTGGCCAAGAGGACTAATGGTATCCTGGGGTGCATCGAGGAATTCCCTAGCAGGGCTAGGGAGGTTCTTCTCCCTTTCTACTCTGCCCTAGTGAGACCACACTTGGAATACTGTGTCCAGTTTTGGGCTCCCCAGTTCAAGAGAGACAGGCACCTGCTGGAGAGTCCAGCAGAGAGCCATGAGGATGACTGGGGAGCTTGAGCATCTCTGCTATGAAGAAAGATTGAGAGCCCTGGGGCTGTTTAGTCTTGAGATGAGAGGGCTGAGAGGAGATCTGAGCAATATGTACAAATATGAGGGGTGGGTGTCAAGACAAAGGTGCGAGGCTCTGTTTGGTGGTGCCCAGTGATAGGACAAGGAACCACAGGGACAAGATGGAACACAGCAGGTTCCACCTCAACACAAAGAGACACTTCTGTATAATGAAGGTGACAGAGCAATGGAGCAGGCTGCCCACAGAAGCTGTTTCCCCTTCTCTGGAGGCTTTCCAACCCCACCTGGATGTGTTCCTGTATGATCTGTCCTGGGTGATCCTGCTCTGGCAGGGAGGGTTGAACTGGATGATCTCTGGAGATCCTTTCCAACCCCTAACATTCTGTGGTTCTGTGATCTCAAGAACACTTTGACTGTACAATATTTGACAACACTTGACATGTGGGGGAAGACCCCAAGCAAGTGGCATCGTCCAAGCTTTGGTATCAGAACCAAAGTATATGACTGAAATTGTTCACAGGAGGTCACAAGGAGACACCTCTCAGCAATGCCAGTGACAAAGTCACAGATCACAGAATGCTAGAGGCTGGAAGGGACCTCTGGAGAGCTTCCAGTCCAAACCCCCCTGTCAGAGCAGCAACAGAGAATCCAGCACGGGTCGCACAGGAACACATCCAGACAGGGCTGGAAAGGCTCCAGAGAAGGAGACTCCACAACCTCTCTGGGCAGCCTGAGCCAGGGCTCTGGGACCCTTACAGTCAAGAAGTTCCTCTTCATCTTGAGACAGTACTTTCTGTGCTGCAGTTTCCATTCCTTGTCTTATAGCAGGGCACAAGTGAGCAGAAGCTGTCTCTGTGCCTTCCTTCCTGACCCTCAGCTATTGACAGACATTGCTCAGCTCCCCTCTCAGCCTTCTCCCCTGCAGACCAAGCAGCCCCAGGGCTCTCAGCCTTTCCTCATAAAAGCACCTCTTTTTTTTTTCCCCCCTCCATGCTTCCCATTTTGTGGTGACCTCCCCAAAAAAGCACAGGCTGAGCCAAACGCAACAACGCCACTGACCAAGCCACAGGTAGATTTATTGCTTCTGAAACACATAAAGCCACAGTTACACACTTCCAGGAAGAAACCAGATTGAAACGACTCACCCTCACAGCTTTCAACAGGACTAAGCCCTTTTCCTCTGTTTACAGTCCAACAGGTCTTTGTGGGCACACCAAGGAAATCCATGATGGCCGTGTACGTGCGGTACCAGCTGGCAAGGACCACCTGGGAGGAAAAGAGGATTTCACAGAAGCACAGAATGTTAGAGGTTGGAATGGACATTCAGTCCAAGCCCCTTTCCCAGAGAAGGTCACAGAGGAATACAACCAGGTGGGTCTTCAATATCCCCAGAGAAAGATTCCACAACCCCGCCCCGGGGCAGCCTGTTCCAGGGTTCTGACATCCTCACAGGGAAAAAATTCCTCCTCATGTTTCCATGGAACTTCCTATGCCTCAATTCCCTTCCCTTGCCCCTTGTGCTGTCACCGGGCATCTGTTCCACTCTTCTGTCACCCTCACAGTGAAAACATTTTTCTTCCTGTTTCCATGGAACTTCCTATGCCTCAACTCCCAGCCCTTGTCCTGTCCCTGGGCATCACCCAGCAGAGCCTGGCTCCAGCCTCCTGGCACTCACCCTGCACATCTTCATAAACATGAACAAGGGCAGCCCTCAGGCTGCTCCTCTCCAAGCAGCAGAGCCCCAGCACCCTCAGCCCCTCCTCATAAGGAAGATCTTCTTCTCACAGTCTCACAGTATTACCAAGGTGGGAAGAGACCTCATAGATCATCAAGTCCAAGCCATTACCACAGAGCTCAACGCTAGACCATGGCACCAAGTGCCACATCCAATCCTGCCTTGAACAGCTCCAGGGATGGGGACTCCACCACCCTTCATCATTTCTGTGGCTCTACACTGGACTCTTTCAGGCAGTTCCCTGAGGTCCCTCTTGAACTGAGGGGCCCAAAATTGGACACAATATTCCAGATGTGGCCTCAGCAGGGCAGAGCAGAGAGAGCTTCAAGTTTCTGGAAAGGACCTCTGGGATGAGCTCGAAGCCCAGTGTAACCTCTCCTGACAACTAGCCCTAATCCAGGTTTATTATTTGAACCTCAGGATTCATCTCAAACTGCTTAGCATTTTTGACCATCATTTCCTAAGAGCATCCAACACAGACCAAGTACTCATTCACAGACCAAGTACTCATTCACAGACTCAAACGATGCCTGCTTCAGAACAGAACTCATTTCCTGCCTCCAACTGCAATGCTTGCAAAAATTATCTATTTCAAGATGGTTTGCAAAGTTCTCCATTGAACCAGGTTTTATTTACCAGCTATTAAAAAGCCCAGATTTTTGTTGACAGAGCAGAGTTGGCCAAATTAAATCCATTAAACCCAATTATTTTATCTTCTGTCTGGCAAGAATATGAATGGCAAATCTCCAGGGGTGTTTTACTCAGGTGCTGCAGCAGCTCTGCTATGAGGAGGGGCTACAAGAGTTGTGGCTCTTCAGCCTGGAGAAGAGAAGGCTCCCAGGAGACCTTGCAGTGGCCTTGCAGTATCTGAAGGGGGCTACAGGAAGGGACTATTGACAAAAGCCTGGATGAGGCACTTAGTGCCATAGTCTGACTGGACAGGGCTGGGTGATAGACTGGACTGGATGAGCTTGGAGGTTCTCTTCCAACCTGGCTGATTCTATGATCTTGTAATGACAGGATGAGGAGGAATGGGTTTAAACTGGAAGAGGGAAGATTCAAACTAGATGTTAGGAAAGGGTTCTTTGCAGTGAGGGTGGTGAGACACTGGCACAGGTTGCCCAGGGAGGTTGTGGAGCTAGAACAGGAGAGATTTTAACTCTTGCCAGGCACTCAGCAGGTAGCAAGGGCACCTGGTGCCAGTTGCCACCACACAGAGCAAACTCCAGCGCTGGGAATTGTGCTGGCAGGTTGCAGACAAAGAACAATTCCTCTTTGTTTGGCTACTGGGATACTCCTGCTTTGGAAATTGTTTCTTCTGAGCCTGTTCTAGTAGGGAAAGTTTGACTGGCAAAGTGGAGAGTGTGAAAATGTGGAGAAGGGAAAGCTGTTACCCAGGTGTATGTATTTAAGTCATGGCAGGGCAGAGGATGCAGGAGTGAAGGAGGTTAGGCCACTGCAAAAAAGGAGATAGCTGGAAAAGAAGCTTTTCTTGGGCTGCACAGCAGCATGGTTGTTAGCTGCTTTTTCAGCCTGACTGCTATCTGGGTGGTGTCTCTGGGTGCTCTAAGTCCAGAAAAGCACTTTGCCAGCTTGCTTCTTGTGTGCTGCCTCTCCAGAAAGCAGGTCCTTAACATCTCATTCTCTGCTCTTTCTGGAGAGACTACAGCCCCCAGGACAGCAAGCTCCTGCCCCTGTGACCTTGATCACATTCCACGATTCTGCCATCCACAACCTCCCTGGAGGTGTTCAGAACCTGTCTGGATGAGGTCTTAAGTGACCTGTTCTAGAGGGAGGTGTCCCTGCCTATGGCAGGGCACTGGAACTGGATGAGCTTTGAGGCCACTTCCAACCTAGACCATTCCACGATTCTAACTGTGCTAGGTTCAAATTTAAGCATGCATTAGAAAGGGCTTCCAGGGCAAGACAGCACTTCCATTTCCCATGCAAAGGTCCTAAATGCTCTAACATAAGATAGCTAAATGAAACCTCAGTGCCTGACACAGCAAACACCAGAAAAATGAGGGCTCCTCTCATAGCATAGTCACCAGTCAACATTACCAAGCTATTTTGTCAGGAGAGAACTCTTGCAGAGTTCATAAATGAGTAATGGGGCCATTCCAGTTGAGTTGCTTTGGGAGTTATAACCCAGGGGTTCTCAGGCTGAAAATACATTTCACCACTGCAGTAATAGCTGTCTCAGCTCTGTGTCACGGAAAGCATGGACAAGAAGGATGATGCTCTCTATTTTTCCTCCATACAATTAGTTAAACACTTCATGTCACTTCTACCTCTCAGAAGGGCAGGAAGTCACAGAATCAGTCAGGGTTGGAATGGACCACAAGGATCAGCCAGTTACAACTCCCCTGCCATGGGCAGGGACACCCTACCCTAGATCAGACTGGCCAGAGTCTCATCCAGCCTGGCCTTAAACACCTCCAGGCATGAGGCTTCCACCTCCCTGGGTAACCCATTCCAGGCTCTCACCACCCTCATGCTGAAGAACTTCTTCCTAACATCCAGGCTGACTCTCCCCACCTCCAGCTTTGCTACATTCCCCCTAGTCCTATCACTACCTGAAACAAAGACAGTTACAGCTTGGATGTGATGGAGTAAATCCTCCTAGAAACCACTTCTAAACACACTGAAGACTAAAAGGTGACTGGAATCAAAGAACATTAGGGGTTGGAAGGGACTTTGAAAGATTATTTAGTCAAAACCCCTGCCAGGGTAGGGTCACCAAGATTAGATCACGCAGGAACACAACCAGGCAGGTTCTGAATGCCTACCACAACACTAACTGGCTGCACATAGTTCTACTTCATGTGTCCAATATCTTGTTTGGCAACTGGATTTCAAAGCTGGTTCTGCATACCTACCACAATACTAACTGGCTGCACACAGTTCTACTTCATGTGTCCAATATCTTGTTTGGCAACTGGATTTCAAAGCTGGTTCTGCATACCTACCACAATACTAACTGGCTGCACACAGTTCTACTTCATGTGTCCAATATCTTGTTTGGCAACTGGATTTCAAAGCTGGTTCTGCATACCTACCACAATACTAACTGGCTGCACACAGTTCTACTTCATGTGTCCAATATCTTGTTAAAGCAACTGGATTTCAAAGCTGGTTCTGAAGGTCTACCCTCCAGGCAGGTTCTGAATGCCTACTACAATACTAACTGGCTGCACATTGTTCTACTTCATGTGTCCAATATCTTGTTTAGCAACTGCATTTCAAAGCTGGTTTTGATGCAGTTAAGGTTTGAAATCCACTAAACAAGGAACACTTCTCATTACAATCCAGCCTCAGTGCTACTGCTGGGCTGAAAGAGCTGTGAAGATCCCTAAAAATGCCAAAGAGGAAATGAAACACATTCAGAAAACAAGCCTGGATGCTGAATACCAGGAAGGGAAAATAAATATCCACTGCCAACAAATATATCCACAAGCATCTTGCCACCACCCAGCCCCCACTGCAATCATAAATGGAATTAGACTTTGAATATCAAGCTGCACCTATGGACAGTTTTATAGATGCAGTTAAGTGGAAACAATACTCAAGAAATACACTTTTTACAAGATCACTTTACAGGAAGGCATCAAGGAATGAAGAGAGCAGAGCAGGCTGTTTGCCTGCTTTGTATGCTCACACACACAGGCACAGAAAAGATCAATGAATCTTATCACCAAGTTGTATGAACCAGCACAAGCCCAGAAAACTCTGAAAGCCAACACATTAAGCACAGTCTTCTACCTAAAGTTCATCCAGAATGATGGCCACAATTAGCCATTTTGCTGTCACCATCTAATTTCCTTAGTCATCTGCCATGGTGATTGGGGTTCTTCTCTAGCAGCAAATACATTTCACCAGCTGCAAGGCAGGCTGTGGCTGAAGTCAGTAAGGTGGGGGTTAGTCTCTTCTCCCAGGCAACCAGCAACAGAACAGGGGGACACAGTCTCAAGCTGTGGCAGGGCAGGTCCAGGCTGGATGTTAGGAGGAAGTTGTTGGCAGAGAGAGTGATTGGCATTGGAATGGGCTGCCCAGGGAGGTGGTGGAGTTGTCGCACCTGGAGGTGTTGAAGCCAAGCCTGGCTGGGGCACTTAGTGCCATGGTCTGGTTGACTGGATAGGGCTGGGTGCTAGGTTGGGCTGGCTGAGCTTGGAGCTCTCTTCCAACCTGCTTGATTCTATGATCTAAAGATAACAACTTTATGGTATTCAAATAAGGCACACAGCCCTAATGCTGCATATCCAGAAATGAACTGCAATCCCTTTGGAGTTAAAAATGAAATAAACCCATCAAAATCTTGAAGATATTCGAGGTCAGGCTCAAACAAGATCCTGAGCAACCTCATGTATCGTAGAATGGTTTAGGTTGGAAGGGACCTCATGGATCATCCAGTTCCAACCCTCCCACCATAGGCAGGGAGACCTCCCACTAGAACAGGTCACTCAAAACCTCATCCAGCCTGGTCTTGAACCACACCAGGGAGGTTGTGGATGACAGAAGCACAGAATGGGATCAAAGATCCCATTCTGTGCTTCTGTGCTCCACAGCCTCCCTGGGCAACCTGTGCCAGTGTCTCACCACCCTCACTGCAAACAACTTCTTCCTAACATCCAGTTTCAATCTCCACTCTGTCAGTTTAATCCCATTCCTCCTCCTCCTGTCATCACCAGACCTTGTCAATAGTCCCTCCCCAGCCCTCTTGTAGCCCCCTTCAGATACTGGAAGGCCACTCCAAGGTCTCCTGGAAGCCATCTCTTCTCCAGGCTGCAGAGCCCCAACTCTCTCAGCCTGTCCTCAGAGCAGAGCTGCTGCAGCCCTCTCAGCATCTTGGTGGCCTCCTCTGGACTGCCTCCAACACTTTCATGTCCTCCTTGTGTTGGGGGCTCCAGAACTGCACACAGGACTCCAGAAAAACAAATACTACTGTACTTAAAAAGATTATTTTTAGTGACAAAAAGCAGAGCAGGAATGGAATTTAAATCAAGCCTAACACTAAGTACCTACAGAAGAGCAGCAGCCAGGCTTGCACAGAGGAGTTTCTTCTGCAACATGCAAGCAAACTGTTTCCACAGATTTCAGGTCCCACACTGAACTGTGATGTGTTAGACAAAATGCACAGCAATAAAACTTCTCAGTACCTGTATCACTGCAGGCATTACTGTCTCTTACTGCTGACACTGTGGATGTCCTATTTCCTGAAGTACACAACGTCAGCAAGTGAAAATACACAAAGTACAGAACTGGATTGCAACTCCAGGGCATGAAATACTAAGATCAGAGAATGGTTTAGGTTGGAAGGGACCTCAAGGATCAGCCAGTTTCAACCCCCTGCCATAGGCAGGGACACCTCCCCCACTAAAACAGGTTGCTCAAGGCCTCATCCAACCTGGTCCTAGACACCTCCAGGGAGGTTGTAGAGCACAGAATCACCCAATGTGATCAAAGATCACATTCTGTGCTTCTGTCAGCCACAACTTCCCTGGGCAACCTGTGCCAGTGTCTCACCACCCTCACTGCAAACAGCTTCTTCCTAACATCCAGGCTCAATCTCTCCTCTGCCAGTTCAAACCCATTCCTCCTCATCCTGTCATTACAAGACCTTGTCAATAGTCCCTCCCCAGCCCTCTTTTAGCCCCTTGCAGATACTGGAAGGCCACTATAAGGTTTCCTTGAAACCTTCTCTTCTCCAGGCTGAAGAGCCCAAACTCTGTCCTCATAGCAGAGCTGCTGCAGCCCTGTGAGCATCTTGGTGGCCTCCTCTAGACTTGCTCCAGCAGTCCCATATCCTCCTTGTGCTGGGGGCACAGTACCCCAGGTGGGCTCTCACATTTGATTAGAGACAAATGAAGCCTGAGAACTGATCACTTCCTCATTTTAAACCAGCAACTAAAATAAAGTCTTTAAGCAACATTTCATCAATCCTTGTATCTTCACAAGCACATTTTCCAGAGTAACAATTCTTACACACCTGTAGTCAGACCTAAAGAACCCAAAGATTTATCAGGAACTGATGTTTTTTAAAAACCATGGCTCACCTCTGGGTAAAGATTGAACCTCTGTAAGGTGTTAATGACTAAAGGATATTCAGTCAGTCTGTCATTCATAATCGCCCAGACTCCATTCCAAAACGATGGTGCCTCAATAATGATCTTGAAGTAGGAATAATAAAGACCCTAAAGGAGAGCAAAATCAGTACATATGGTTAGAGAGGTCACTTCTGCTGCAAAGAAGATTTGCTGTTAAATCAAAGTCTGGAATGTAACAAATAGGAAAGGATTCACAGAGTCATTAAGTGGTTTCAGTTGGAATGGACCTCAGAGTTGCAACTCCCCTGGCACTGGCAGGGACACTTCCCACTAGAACAGGTTGCTCAAGGCCTCATCCAACCTGGCCTTGCACACCTCCAGGGAGGTTGTGGATCACAGAATCACAGAATGTGATTGAATAGATTATGATTAAGGTTATAATTAGGGCCTCAGGGTGCTGGTGGTCCCCAGGCTTACCATCAGCCAGCAGTGTGCTCTTATGGCCAGGGAAGCCAAGGGTATCCTGGGGTGCATTAAGAGTGTGACCAGCAGGCTGAGGGAGGTTTTTCTCCCCCTTTACTCTCCACATCTGGAATACTACATCTAGCAGAAGCTCTTCAGTTCAAGAGAGACATGGGACAAGAAAGACAGGCCAATGGGATGAGATTTAACAAGGCCAAGTGCAGGGTTCTGCACTGTGGCCACAACAACCCCAAGCAGCACTACAGGCTGGGGACAGAGTGGCTGTCCTCCAACAAGGAGGGGTGAGGTAGCCAGGTGGGGTTGGTTTCTTTTCCCAGGCACAGAACAAGAGGACACAGCCTCAAACTGTGCCAGAGCAGGTTCAGGCTGGATATTAGGAAGAAATTCTGTGTTAAGTCTGATTCTGAGATGCAACTGCAGCTACACGCCACACAAACGCTTGGTATGTCAAGGTGTAACATATGTTAGTTGCAGGTTTTATGGAGTCACCATCCCTGGAGGTGTTTAAAAGGAGGCTGGATGAGGCACTTAGTGCCATGGGTTAGTTAAGTAGAAGGGTTAGGTGATAGGCTGGACTCAATGATCCTAGAGGTCTCCTCTAACCTGGTTGATTCTGAGATGCAACCGCAGCTACACGCCACACAAACGCTTTGTATGTCAAGGTGTAACATGTTAGTTGCAGGTTTTATGGAATCACCATCCCTGGAGGTGTTTAAAAGGAGGCTGGATGAGGCACTTAGTGCCATGGGTTAGTTAAGTAGAAGGGTTAGGTGTTATGTTGGACTCTGATCTCTTCCAACATGGCTGATTCTGTGATTCTGAGATGCAACCGCAGCTACACGCCACACAAACGCTTTGCATGCCAAGGTGTTGCACGTATTCATTACAGGTTTTAAATGGAGCTACTTTTAAAGAAGGTATTAAGACATTTTGGGAAGTTCATGATCACAGGCTGAGAGACAGAAGCTTCCCAAACCACTGATTTTTGTTTACTGAAACATAAGCTAACCATTTCGGTGCGAAAAGCCATTTCTCTTTCCAGGGTCGAGAGGTGAGAAAAGTGACGGTCGTTTTCAAAGAGGGTTGTTATGTGATACCTGGGAGAAAACAATCACAATAATTAATCCTCTTGATTCACTGTTTTACAACTTGTATTAAACCATATAGAGTTGGGAACAGCTGGCAAAACATTCAGTGGAGACTCAGAAGTTTATTTACCAACCACTCTGGCAACCTACTCCACACTTTCGCAACCTACTCCAGACCCACATTCATCTCCTTCTCCACTGACATTATTTTCAATGGGGAAACAAAACAACATTACCAACTCACAGAAAGAGTTATTAAACTCTGCTATGGAATTAGTTAGAACACTCTTAATTTATTTTGACTTAAGTGCAGACACTTCAGGATCAAAAGCTTAATGCTGTTAAATGAGTCTACACCCCAGGTAAAGAACATTCATACACATATTAAAGGACAACTAATAAAGAAAAAAGAAGCACAGATTAAAAAACTGGCAAAAAAGAAAGGTGCAAACAGGGAGCAGTGCTAAGTTTTTACCCCCCCACAAAGGCCTTTCCTGAGTTGTGTTTTAATGCAGTTATCTGCCATTATATTGAGATGAACTTATCAGAAGTGTATGTAAATAAAAGTGAAAGTATAAATGGGGAGAAAAGAAGCACAGATTAAAAACCCGCAAAAAAGAAAGGTGCAAACAGGGAGCAGTGCTAAGTTTTTACCCCCCCACAAAGGCCTTTCCTGAGTTGTGTTTTAATGCAGTTATCTGCCATTATATTGAGATGAACTTACCATCAAAAGTGTTTTTAAATAAAGGTACAGCTACAAATGGGGAGGGAAATAAAAAAGGAGAGGGGAAATGCAAATCACTTTGAAGGCCAAAACTTGCAGTTTGCAAGAGAAGCTTCACCTCCAGCAAGGGCAGGAACCAGAGCAACGCACATGACTGCGGTGCTGAACAGAAACGTGTGAGAAACAAACTGCTAAAAAAAAAATCAGTAGGTCTTTTTGAGCCAAGAAACAAAAACAGAGTGGCAGAAGCTGTTAGTTTTTATCTCTGCAACTGCAGCCATGAAAAAAAAAAGTCACTACAGAAGTTCTTCTGTTTCAGGTCTATCCTACAGAAAGAGAAGGGCGAGGGTTAGGATGGAACCTAAACCACAAGGATTCAAGGATCACATTGACCAAAAGTAGACAAAAGGCCAATTTCCTGTACACAAGAGAAAAGCACTGAGCTGGAGAGGTGAGAGTAAGCACGATGTAAGCCCAAGGAATTAGAGCAGAATCTAAACAAGCACAACACAGGAGAGAGCTGAAAGGATTTACCTGGACTTTCATAAGCCACTCACTGAGAGTCAAAAGAAAAAAGGCCTGCTAGTGGAAATGGACCTCAATTTGTATAGCTAAGCAACAATTTTCCACCTGGAAGGCAAGCTTCACTGTTCACTGAATGGTCTTGTAAGAAACCTTTCACATCAAGGTTCATCACACCAAGACATACCACATCATACCAAGAACCAGAACTACTCGCTTCAGAGGCAACAATTTGGTTGGGAGAAGATTGAAATTAAGAAGAAAAAAAATTACCCCCATTAGCTTGTCTAAATATAAATCCCCCCCCCAAAAAAAATCACAATTTAAGATCTCATATGACTCTCAAGTGATAAATTTAACCTTACCAATGTAGGACTCCTGCAAAAGCAGCTGTAAAGGAAACAGAACGCATCAAGTTACTCAAGTATTTAAATAACCGAGCATGAAATCGTCTTCGTTAAAGTAATTACAGTCCTATTTCAGAGAGGCACAGAGGTGCTCAGCCCCCAAAAGGAAGAGAGGAGAAATCTGAACTAAATTTCAAGGCCAGCTCTTTTGAAACCTCCATCTGTATGCAGCAACAGGCAATTTGTATGCAGCAACAGGCAATGCTCCCACCTATATCCTGCATCGCTCAAGTAGATCCATCACAGCCTAATGCACCCATTTCAGCTATCAAAACCCAATTAGAATGATAAGCATTTTTAATAAGCACAGATATATTTAACACTTTTGAAGGTACTTACTGTGACTGTTAAGTCCTGCTCCTTAGCTCATGCTAGGAGCAGCACTATTAGGTCAAAGCAAGGGCAACACGTCGGCAGGACCCAGTAGGTAGAAAGGGCTAAAGGTCTTAATGCTGCCACTGTCACCTGCAGCTCACTGACTCCTGCAGCCACAGCCTTCACATATTGACTGCCTGGCAGCTTTTCCAGAAGCTGCTAACCTAGACAGGCTGGATGGGTGGGCAGAGGCCAACGGGATGAGATTTAACAAGGCCAAGTGCAGGGCTCTGCACTTTGGCCACAACAACCCCAAGCAGCACTACAGGCTGGGGACAGAGTGGCTGAGAGCAGCCAGGCAGAGAGGGAGCTGGGGGTGCTGGGAGAGAGGAGCTGAAGAGGAGGCAGCAGTGCCCAGGTGGGCAAGAGGGCCAGTGGCATTCCGGCCTGGCTCAGGAGCAGTGTGGCCAGTAGGACGAGGGAGGTTCTTCTTCCCCTGTACTCAACACTGGTCAGGCCACACCTTGAGTGCTGTGTCCAGTTCTATGATCCTTTTAGTGTTGACTCCATTATTCAATGAGTAAATTTAATCCTGAAGTCAGTGGAATTTTTCATGTTAACATCACAGTAAGGAAATAAAAACAAGAACTAAATTGTGTATTTTATTCACTACTGCATGGTTTAAGTTCTAAATATGTTCACAGAATCAACCAGGTTGGAAGAGATCTCCAAGATCCTCCAGTCCAACCTAGCAGCCAGCCCTCAGGTGATGTTTACAGATGTCTTCTGAGTGCTCTGAGCTTGGAGGTCCCTTCCAAGCTGGTTGATTCTATGTGTTCAGACTGCCAGGCACATGCTTTGCAGAAGCTGGATGAGCTTGGAGGTCTCTTCCAAGCTGGTTGACTCTGATTGCCCTCTAGGCACACAGTGGCTCTCTGCCCTAGCAAAGTCTGATAGACTGGCTGCCTTTGAACCAAGAAAACACATATGGGTAATGAAGAATATTCTTATTCACAGGCTAGAGAGAGCAGAGAGAAAGGGGAGATGAGAGCCACCCCCCCTGCTCACTGCCAGCTGGAGAGAGAAAGGTGCTGAGCACCGTGTCCCTCTCCAGGGTGCTCAGTCACACACACCTCCTCCGGCTCACAGGCACCCAGGCACGGTCCTGGCCTCTCTGACAACAGAACAGGTCAAGTTGCTAAATCACAGAGCTAAATCTCACATCAAAGGCCCACACACTCCTGCAGATTATAGTCAGAGAGCGAGTGAACGTGCATGTGTTCAGAGTGCACGGCACACGCGTATGGTGCTCTGCTTCTGCAAAGCAGCAGGGACAAGACAAACACCCTTGCAAATCCAACTAAGCCTGACAAGGCCACGTGCAGGGTTCTACACTTTGGCCACAACAACCCCAAGCAGCATTACAGGCTGGGGACAGAGTGGCTGAGAGCAGCCAGGCAGAGAGGGACCTGGGGGGTGCTGGGAGAGAGGAGCTGAAGATGAGGCAGCGCAGTGCCCAGGTGGGCAGCAGAGCCAATGGCATCCTGGGCTGGCTCAGGAGCAGTGTGGCCAGCAGGACAAAGGAGGTTCTTCTGCCTCTGTGCTCAGCACTGCTCAGGCCACCCCTTGAGTGCTGTGTCCAGTTCTGGGCTCCTCCATTCAAGAGAGATGCTGAGGTGCTGGAAGGTGTCCAGAGAAGGGCAACAAGGCTACATCCAGTGCTGGGCTCTCCAGTTCGAGAGGAACAGAGATCTACTGGAGAGAGTCCAAGGGAAGGCTACAAGGATGCTGTAGGGACTGCAGCACTGCCTGATGAGGAAAGGCTGAGAGCTCTGGGGCTGCTTAGTCTGCAGAGGAGAAGGCTGAGAGATCTAATTAATATCTGAGGGCTGGGGGTCAGGAAGGAAGGGACAGGGACAGTCTCTGCTCATTGTGTCCTGGGATAGCACAAGGGGCAAGGGAAACTGAAGCACCAAAAGTTCCACCTCAACATGAGGAAGAACTTCTTGACTGTGAGAGTCCCAGAGCCTTGGTACAGGCCACCCAAAGTTGTGGAGTCTCCTTCTCTGGACACCTTCAAGCCCTGCCTGGATGTGTTCCTGTGCAACCTGCGCTGGATTCTCTGGTGCTGCTCTGACAGAGGGGGTTGGACTGGAAGCTCTCCAGAGGTCCCTTCCAACCCCTAACATCCTGTGATGCTGTAAGCACATCAGCTATATCAGCACCACAGCAAATCACATTCCAGAAAGAAACACATTTTGCAGTCACTGTATGAAAAGAAGCAGGGCAGTCCCTAACCTTTCTTGGTTATTACTTATTGAGTCTCACATTTGCACAAAGAATTATTTAATATCTCAGCAACTCCTCTAAGACTCCCAATAAGATCTGATGCTGAATTACATTAAATATACACACACCATGTATTAAAAAAATACCCATATTTAAAACTAGATCAAATTCAAGACAGATCACATTAGGAAAGGATATATAGGAAAGCCAAGAGGAATGCACATTAGCTACTGGCACACTTTGTGTGGTTCCTAATGAGCCAAAGATGCAGCATTTTACTGTTGCAAATTCATTATCTCTTAATATGGAAATTACATTTCAGATTCAAACATGCCACTTACTTTATGAAGGAATCAATACATTGAACTCTGATTCTTCCCTTCACTTCTATTTAAAAATCAACATCTCTAAGTGCAAATACATTGAGAGTGGAGAATTCCACACGGGGTTTTACCAAACTTCCACAGCATCTCTCTATTGTACAATGAAGACCTTTTATAACCACCCAACAATTCACCTCATTGCTGACATTTTAAGAGACAATGTCCTTAATTCACAGACTTTCACCCCGAGTCCAACTAGGGGTTTCTCACCAGCCTGCACCCCCACTCACATTAAGCTAGTTTCTGATGGAAAACAGGCAGATCAGCTCCCTTAAATTCCCACCCTTTGATCTCATTAATGTCCTTAAGAGAAAGGAACACTACACAGCTACAGCTGCTACCTACTTGAACTGGCAGGTGCCATTTTCTCCCCCAGCCTAACAAGCCCTAAAAGCAAAGCAGATCAGATTTTTTGCAGGCTAGGAGGGCTATTATGTGAAATCTAATTACCTATTTTTACCTGTTCTAAGAAAAGCAACATGAGTAGCACATAAAGAGCATTCTAATTGTGGAAACTGACTACAGAAGAATAAAGCCATAATACACAGAAGTCACCAAAAGAACAACTGTAATGCAACAGCAACAAGAAATGTACTTGTAAGAGATGAATACTTTTGAAGGATCCCCAGAGGGACGAGGCAGCAGTAGAGCAGCACTGGGAATAAGGAGGAAATGTGCAAGCATTGACTACACCTGCAGCTTAGTCAAGATGTTTCATTGTGAGATGCTGTGCAGCTTAGGAAGGATGTCTTCAAGAATAAGGCCTCAATTCAACAGCTGCTCAACATAAAAAAATCAACACACCAGGGCAAAGTGTCATATAAGAATGTCCTTAAAGCTCTGACAGCTTTATTGTTACATGTAAATTGGAGATAACACTTAAGAGTAAAATATAAATCCTCACCTTAGAACTATCTCCAACTGTGTGAAGCTCTGCTTTTAAAATCCAGACCTTAAAGCTTAAGCACAACTACTAAAATTCCACCTCTGCTTTTAAAATTCAGACCTTAAAGCTTAAGCACAACTACTGAAATTCCACCTCTGCTTTTAAAATCCAGACCTTAAAGCTTAAGCACAACTGAAATTCCACCTCTGCTTTTAAAATCCAGACCTTAAAGCTTAAGCACAACTGAAATTCCACCTCTGCTTTTAAAATCCAGACCTTAAAGCTTAAGCACAACTGAAATTCCACCTCTGCTTTTAAAATCCAGACCTTAAAGCCTAAGCACAACTGAAATTCCACCTCTGCTTTTAAAATCCAGACCTTAAAGCTTAAGCACAACTGAAATTCCACCTCTGCTTTTAAAATCCAGACCTTAAAGCCTAAGCACAACTGAAATTCCACCTCTGCTTTTAAAATCCAGACCTTAAAGCTTAAGCACAACTGAAATTCCACCTCTGCTTTTAAAATCCAGACCTTAAAGCCTAAGCACAACTGAAATTCCACCTCTGCTTTTAAAATCCAGACCTTAAAGCTTAAGCACAACTGAAATTCCACCTCTGCTTTTAAAATCCAGACCTTAAAGCCTAAGCACAACTGAAATTCCACCTCTGCTTTTAAAATCCAGACCTTAAAGCTTAAGCACAACTGAAATTCCACCTCTGCTTTTAAAATCCAGACCTTAAAGCCTAAGCACAACTGAAATTCCACCTCTGCTTTTAAAATCCAGACCTTAAAGCTTAAGCACAACTGAAATTCCACCTCTGCTTTTAAAATCCAGACCTTAAAGCCTAAGCACAACTGAAATTCCACCTCTGCTTTTAAAATCCAGACCTTAAAGCTTAAGCACAACTGAAATTCCACCTCTGCTTTTAAAATCCAGACCTTAAAGCCTAAGCACAACTGAAATTCCACCTCTGCTTTTAAAATCCAGACCTTAAAGCTTAAGCACAACAACTAAAATTCCAAGACCACTACAAGCAACCTAACCCCACTACTGCATATTTAGTCCATTGCCATTCACCCTGCTGCAAATATTGGGAACCCTTAAGGTCATGTCCCTGTTCACTACAGGGGGATTGGACTAGATGACCTTTAAAGGTCTCCTCAAACCCAAATCACTTAGAGGCTCACAGGATGTCAGGGGTTGGAAGGGACCCAAAGACATCATTGAGTCCAACTCCCCTATCAAAGCAGGACCATACAATCTAGCTCAAGTCACACAAGAACACATCCAGACAGGCCTGGAAAGGCTCCACAGAAGGAGACTCCACAGCCTCTCTGGGCAGCCTGTGCCAGTGCTCTGCAACCCTTCCAGGAAAGAAGTTCCCCCTTGTGTTGAGCTGGAACCTCCTGTGCTGCAGCTTCCATCCATCGCTCCTTCAGGAATCTGAAGTATTTAATTGTTTGTCTGGGTTATAAAGCTCTCTCTACCTAACCTGCCCTCAAATTTCAAAGAAAGAAAATCATTTTTCAACTCTTGAGTAGCAGGTAAATGCATCTGTACCATTTAAGCAACTACTAGACGAGGAAAGGCTGAACAAACACAGCTAAGCAAAGCAATTCAGGAAGAGTTTATTCATCAATTAGTTTGTAAGCTAAAGGTTGCTTCCTTGCTACTGCTTTGCCATGTAATTCATCAAACTGAAGAAAGTCCCTTTGGCAACGAGCACTACTGGTAGGGTGATTAATAGGAGCAGCATCTCTGGAATACCCTGACATTTTTCAGTGTAATACCGTTAAGAGTACACCTAATTGTGCACCTGACAAATATGCTCTTATTTCACATCCCTTACCTTTAGGGATGCCATTTCTTACTTAATTCTGAAAGTGCTTTTTCTGAGGCTTTGACCATTAGCCATTTTATTCTTCACTCCAACGGACATTCATCTCTGAATCCATACCCCTCTGCAGTTGTATGTTCCTCCAATCCATAACCCTTCCCCAAAACGAGCTGCGTTGGTTACAGTGCTTAGTAAGAGTTGCTTGGCTTTATACCCTTTTACAGTTGTATGTTCCTCTATCCATAAGAATAGAATACAATCATCTAGGTTGGAAGAGACCTCCAAGATCATCTAGTCCAACCTACCACCCAGCCCTATCCAGTCAACTACACCCCCCGAAAAGAGCTGCTTCAATGATATTGCTTAGGAAGAGTTGTTAGGGGTTGGGTTTGTTTGGTCTTTGTTTTCTCTCCTTCATAGAAGCTGATGACTGAATAACACAGATCCGTAAGCAGTATCTGGACACTTCATTTTCCTGCCAGCACTCTGATGCTACATCAACTGCTACAATAACAGCTTCACAAAGGTTAACAGCTAAAAAGCTACTCCCTGCTTCTTCTCGGAACAAACTTGGTTATGTTTCCAAACGTATTTTGGGACAGTTTACAACTCCAGAGAAATCAAACGGAACAGCAGCACAATCCTTCTACTTACCCAGAAGGAAAGTGAGCCACATCTTGCTATCAGCTTTTACGTTGAAGGCCTTCCTGTCATCAACAAATACTGCCAAAAGAAAACAAAAATACCTTGGAGCATCAATTAAGAGCAGCCTCGGTAAAAGGAAATCTATTCCAACTCCGCAGCATCAATTTCCTGCCGAAAAACCTTGCCTAGGCTTCCACAAAAGAAATTTCAAGCAGCCAGTTAGCAACGCCACATAAAAGCTTTTTAAACCCCCCAGACAGGCTACTAAAGCCACTATTAAGCATCACAGACAGACCGTTCAGGCGGCTACACAAATCATTCGGGTTTTAATTCCTGCAAGAACTTTCACCAAAACAGCTGGTCAAAAAAAAAAAAAAGGGGGGGGGGATTTCTACTTAGATATCTCGCTGACAAACTGGCTCAAAGTCAGCCTTCTAAAGAATAAGCAACCCTGCATCCTTTCAGCAAAGGTTTAACCAGAAACAAGCTGCTCACGGCAACGCTACAAGCCGAGCTATTCGTGAGTTAGTTACACAAACAAGCACGTTCGGCCCTTTCTCCCCTCAAAGGATGTTAAAGTGGTAAAAAGCCCTTTTTTTCCCCTTCCCTTCCCCCCCCAGCTTATCGCCGGTATCAGTGCGGGTCTTCTCAGCTGCGGTTCTTGGAGCCTCCTCCCGTTGTGACAGGCTGGAAGACGGGCAAGGGAAGAGCGGGAAAGCAACCGCTGCTCCGGGCAGTGCCAGACGTAGCCTTCTCGCTCCCCTCCCCCGGGTAAGCGCCGTGAGACCTCAGGGGTAGCCGCTTCTCGGCCGAGGCGCTCCGCTGCCCGCCGCCCCCGCACCGTCCTCCCGAGGCAAACCGTCCTGCCGCTTCCCTTCCCCGGGCAGCGCTGAGAAGCCAGCCCGTGCGCCTGGGGCTTCCGCGCCGGGCCGGTAAGTCTGCCGACAGCCGGAGAGGGGAGTGGGAGGCGAGCCCGAGCCCCACACCGCTTCCCGAAGGCGGAAGAACTGACCTTCCAGCCCAAGGGGGCAGAGGAAGCGGGAAGAGGGCAGGACCTGGGGGAAGCGGCGGCTTTCTCCCCTCACCCCCCACCTCACCTCGGAGCCAGTCTCTGCAGACGCGCAGGAGCCTCAGGGGCCCGCGGCCCAGCCCGTCCCGGTCCCACTCAGCCGACGGCCCCTCCCTGAAGGGTCTCTGGGGGTCGCTCCTGGCTCCCCGCCGGCCGCCGCCTCCCTTCCGCATGGCGCGGGCCCCGCTGGGGACCTGCCTGCCGGGAGAGTGCGGCGGACGCCCGCGACCGCTCCCGGGGCTGGCGCCCGGCGATTGGTGCTGCTGCTGTTGCCCGGGTTTGAGCGGCAGCGACTCTTTGTTCCTGCCTCGGGTCGGGACGGCCATCTCCGCATAGTCCTCGCCGGGGCCGGGGGGGTGCCGCGCTGGAGGAGAGGAGAAGGCGGGAGGTGGTCCCCAGCGAGGAGGTTCCCCCACCCCCGGGCAGGGCCCGGAGGCCGCGGGGCGGGGATGGAGCCGGCGGGTCGGTAGTAACGGGGCGAGAGGAACCGCTGCTCACAACTCCCCCGGCCTGCTCCGCCCGGTTGGCCACGTGGGGGGGGTGCGGGGGCGGCGCGAGGGAAGCGCCGCCCCGCCGCTCACGCACGCGCCGCCCCGGGGCCCGGTAGCGGTGGGAGAGGCCCGCAGCTGCCCCCGCCCCGCGCACGGCCTGCGCGTCCCGCGCGGGGGGTGCCGACCGCCTGCCGCGGGGCCGGGAGTGGGGGCGGCGGTGGGGCCGCGCCCGCGCGTCTCACCCCAGCGGCCGCCGCTGGCCTCTCTCTCCTCCGGCGTCCCGCTCCCGTTGCCTTTGCCTTGCCCCTTCCTCAGCCGTTGAGCTTTGTAAGCGTCGCTCCAGTGCAAGCAAGCCCGCTGCAGAAAAACCAGGACAGGGCTCTGGAGTGCCTCCCGGCTGCCGGGAGCTAACCGCGTTGTTGTGCTGCCTTGTCCCAGAGCATTCCTGGCCGCGGAAAACGACTTAACCTCCTTGTTTCGTAGGTTAAAGTTGGGCTTAGTGTGCTGCGTGCCGCCGGTGGGAGCAACGTTTCTGTGGCCTCTACCCCCGAGCACCGGCAGCGCCGAGCTCTCGGCTCACAAGCAATGTGCAACTCGGCCAAGGCAAGTTCGGGTTCCTCTCTGTAACCTCTCTGGGTTCAGAGGTTGAAAGGCTTCACAAGCAATACGCAACCCAGTCAAGGCCTTCCGCGGGGTTCAGAGGTCCTGTGCCATGCGGGCCCTGGAGGCCTGGAATGTTTCACTACCCCTTAGAGCGGCCACCTGCGGTACCTCACAGCAGCGCTCTGTAGCTCCTACACTAACGCTGGGGATTTCTCTTCCTTTAAGGTGCATGTGAGGGGTTGGAAGGGACCCAAAGAGATCCACTCCAACCTGGAGTTTAGCCTGGAGAAGAGGAGGCTCAGGGCAGAGCTCATTGCTGGCTACAACTACCTGAAGGGAGGCTGTAGCCAGGTGGGGTTGGGCTCTGCTGCCAGGCAACCAGCAATAGAACAAGGGGACACAGCCTCAAGCTGTGCCAGGGCAGGTCTAGGCTGGATGTTAGGAGGAAGTTGTTGGCAGAGAGAGTGATTGGCATTGGAATGGGCTGCCCAGGGAGGTGCTGGAGTCACTATCCCTGGAGGTGTTGAAGCAAAGCCTGGATGAGGCACTTAGTGCTATGGTCTGGTTGACTGGATAGGGCTGGGTGAGAGGTTGGACAGGTTGATCTTGGAGGTCTCTTCCAACCAGGTTGATTGTATGATTCTATTCTATGATTCTAACCCCCTTGCCAGAGCAGGACCCACACAATCTAGCTGAGGTCACACAGGAACACATCCAGACAGGCCTTGAACAGCTCCAGAGAAGGAGGCTCCACAACCTTTCTGCAGAGCCTGTTCCAGTGCTCTGTGACCTTTACAGTAAAGAAGTTCCTCCTTGTGTTGAGGTGGAACCTCCTGTGCTGCAGCTTCCATCCATTGCTCCTTGTCCTAGCACATGTAAGTGCTGAACATGACCCAGCTACAGCAAAACTGCTTTTCCTCCTCTCACCTTGTGCTTTTGTGCTTGGTGCACAACAGCAGTCAGACAGTGACTCATCTGATAGTGGTAATTGGATTAATATATCCCTTTTGGAAAACCTTGCTGCAATACAACAGAGTACAACTTCTGCACCAACAGCAATCTCTGCAAAAGGATCTATTTCACTTCCTCACTCTTTTCTTCTTATCATTTTTTCTGCTCCTTGCAAGTCCCTTCTCAACCTCACATATCTCTGGCCTCCCCCGTGCTCTTCATCGCTCTTTGCTGCATTTTCTTTGATCCTGCTCACTCTTCATTTCCTAAAATCATCAAGTCAGTTGAAGAGGGACAGGGACCTGCTTGAGAGAGTCCAGCAGAAGGCTACCAGGATGATGAGGGGACTGAAACACTTCCTGATGAGGAGAGGCTGAGGGACCTGGGGCTGTTTAGTCTGGAGAAGAGAAGACTGAGAGGGGATTTAATCAATGCCTATAACTGTCTGAGCGCTGGGGGTCGGGGGTGGGGGATGTCAGGCTCTGCTCACCGCTCCCTGGGATAGGACAAGGAGCAATGGATGGAAGCTGCAGCACAGGAGGTTCCAGCTCAACACAAGGGGGAACTTCTTGACTGTAAGGGTCCCAGAGCCCTGGCACAGGCTGCCCAGAGAGGTTGTGGAGTCTCCTTCTGTGGAGACTTTCCAGGCCTGTCTGGATGTGTTCTTGTGTGACCTGAGCTAGACTGTATGGTCCTGCTTTGATAGGGGAGTTGGACTCAATGATGTCTTTGGGTCCCTTCCACCCCCTGACATCCTGTGAGCCTCTAAGTGGTTTGGGTTTGAGGAGACCTTTAAAGATCATCTAGTCCAATCCCCCTGTAGTGAACAGGGACATCTGCAGAGCCCTATCCAGCCTGACCTGCAGTGTTTCCAGGGAAGTGGCTTCTACCACCTCTCTGGGCAACCTGCTCCAGCATTTCACCACCCCCACTGTAATAACCAAAACAACAGCAAAAGTCTTTCCCCATTCCATCTCTGTATATGTTTCTGCTCTCAAATGTTCAACCTTGACTTTTCTTGACTTCATCTTTTCACTCAGCTCTACTTATTTTTCCCAGCCTTCCTACCCTTCCCCTCAGTCTTACAAATGTTTGCATCTTATGTTCACAGGATGCAAGGAGTTAGAAGGGACCTCCACAGGTCATCGAGTCCAACCCCCACTGCCAAAGCAAGACCAGAGAATCTAGCACATGTCATGCAGGAATGCATCCAGACAGGACTTGAAAGTCCCCAGAGAAGGAGACTCCACAACCTCTCTGGGGAGCCTGTTCCAGTGCTCCATGACCCTTCCAGTAAAGAAGTTCCACCTCTTGATTTTCATCTCCTTTTCCTAGTTATTTATGTATTCTAAGCTCCGAAATGCAGGGCTTGAGCCTTACACTGCAAATGCTACTCAGTATTTTAAAGGTATGTTTAATAAATACGTAGTCAGCATATTGTTAGCACAGAAAGGTCATTTTGGTCCAGATTCAGCTACCAAGGTAACGAACAGATGAGAAGAGGGCAGCCTTAGCTATCTTTGTGGTAGTAGGAAGGTTGTTAGCACAGTCAGGATATAAAGATACAAGCTGGTACAGCCGGATAAAACACTTCTGTGGGCCTGACAGAGAGCATGAGGCTCTTGGCTGTACTCTTGGCTCCACATTTCTTTGCTTGCTGAAGGAAAATTGTCCTTCTACTTCCAGCTGTTTAGGGGAGATAATATTAGAGGGCATGCACTACACTGATCTCAAAAAGAAAATAATGAGGAAGGAAGAAAAGGTAATTTTTCATTTGACCAGCAGCCTCCTGAACATCCAGCATGAATTACCTGGGCCTGTTTCCCAGGTCTAGAAACATTTACCTGTGCTTATTATATGCTAATTATGAATGAGAGCATAAAAGGAACACTATTTGAAGACTACAGGTTATTTCCCCACCTCCTTTCCAAGAGAAGCTGTTCCACAGTCTACTCTTTTTCATGTTCATTCAATTATCCTGCAGCCTTGCCATAATTTTGGCAAGCCAAGGAGCATGTTGTTGCTGGCTGAGTGATGGAAGTGTGCAGGCTTTAGGAGAGCTGAAGAGGGACTTTTCACAAAGGCACAGAGTGACAGGACAAGACTGCTGGAGGAGAAGCTCAACAGGAGCCAGCAGTGTGCACTTGCAGCCCAGAAAGCCAACCAGAGCCCGGGCTGCAGCAGGAGAAATGTGGCCAGCAGGGCCAGGGAGGTGATTCTCTCCCTCTGCTCCACTGTGCTGAGACCCCACCTGGAGTACTGCATTCAGCTCTGCAGCCCGTGGGACAAGAGGGATGTGGAGATGCTGGAGTGTGTCCAGGGAGGGACCACGAGGATGCTCAGAGGGCTGCAGCAGCTCTGCTGTGAGCACAGACTGAAAGAGTTGGGGCTGTGCAGTCTGGAGAAGAGAAGCCTGCCAGGTGACCTTCTTGTGGCCTTCCAGGATCTGAAGTGAGCTACAAAAAAGCTGGGGAGGGACTTTTTAGGATACCAGGGAGTGACAGGACTGGGGGGAATGGAGCAAAGCTAGAGGTGGGGAGATTGAGGAAGAAACTGGGCTTAGATTAGACATTAGGGGGTAAATTTTGCCCCACAAGGATGGGTGCAGTGGAACAGTGGCAATGGAACTTGCCCAGAGAAGTTGTGGAGGCTGCAACCCTGGAAGCATTCAAAGCCAGGCTGGATGAGACCTTGAGCAAGCTGGTCTAATAGGAGGTGTCTCTGCCCATGGCAGGGAGGTTGGAACTAGATGATCTTTCAGGTTCCTTCCAACCCAAACCATTCTGTGATGAAGGAGTTCTGCATGTAACTGGCAGAACAAAAGTGTATTTCAATGTGTTCTGCTGATTTTTAACACCTGAAAACTTCATTTTCATTTTTTTTGCCAGAAACAGAATCGTGGAACAATTACCAACCTGGAGAGTTGAGATTATTAAGGTTCAGATGATTGCTCTGGGATAGCTTAACTATTAACTAAAACTGCTCCAGCCTGCAGCAAATCAATTACCTCCAGGCTGTTTTCTTTCATTAAAACACTTCAGGCAATTCATTTGAAAAGGTACCACCCACAGAAGCTGATCACAAAGGCACACACGATTAAACTGAACTACTCTAGAGAGTTTGAAAGTTTTTAGCAGCGTGCAAAGGCAGAACATTCTTCAGCCTAAAGGTGGCCACGGTGAAATGCTAAAGAAAGCCATAAACACGACTTCAAAAGAGCTGCAGTACACCTCTAAAAATAAAATGATGCTTGCTTCCATCTGCAAGAAATCTCAAGCAGCAAGAAATAATAACCCTTGGGTTTGTACCATGACAGGTACATCTTGTTCAACATCTTTGTTGGTGATATGGGCAGCGGCACTGAGTGCAGCCTTGCTGATGACACCAAGCTGTGTGGTGCAGCAGCCAGGCTGGAGGGCAGGGATCCATCCAGAGAGACCTGGACAGGCTGCAGAGGTGGGCACAAGCCAACCTCAGGGGGTTCAACAAGAGCAAGTGCAAGGTCCTGCAGCTGGGTCAAGGCAATGCCAAGCACAAATCCTGCTGGAGAGCAGCCCTGAGGAGAGGGACTTGGGGGTGCTGCTGGACAAGAAGCTCAACATGAGCCAGCAGTGTGCACTTGCAGCCCAGAAAGCCAACCAGAGCCTGGGCTGCAGCAGGAGAAGTGTGGCCAGCAGGGCCAGGGAGGTGATTCTGTCCCTCTGCTCCACTCTGCTGAGACCCCACCTGGAGTACTGCATCCAGTTCTGGAGCCCCTGGGACAAGAGGGATGTGGAGATGCTGGAGTGTGTCCAGGGAGGGACCACGAGGATGCTCAGAGGGCTGCAGCAGCTCTGCTGTGAGCACAGACTGAAAGAGTTGGGGCTGTGCAGGTTGCAGAAGAGGAGGCTCCCAGGTGACCTTGTGGCCTTCCAGCATCTGCAGGGGGCTACAAGAAAGCTGGGGAGGGACTTTTCAGTCTCTCAGGGAGTGACAGGACTGGGAAGAATGGAGCAAAGCTGGAGGTGGGGAGAGTCAGCCTGGAGGTGAGGAGGAAGTTGTTGAGCATGAGAGTGGTGAGAGGCTGGAATGGGTTGCCCAGGGAGGTGGTCTAGGCTCCATCCCGGGAGATGTTTCAGGCCAGGCTGGCTGAGGCTGTGGGCAGCCTGCTCTAGGGTAGGGCATCCCTGGGCATGGCAGGGGGGTTGGAACTGGCTGATCTTTGTGGTCCCTTCCAACCCTGACTGATTCTATGACTGTCTCTCGAGAAGTGCTGTGCTTGTTCCCACCATTGTGTTTTGTCATTTATTCCCTCTCCATTTCTGTAACAATTGTAGCATGAACTGATTATTTTCTCAGCAGGAGTTGTTTTGGAGTTGTGTTTGGTATCTGTTGATTGTGCAGATTATTTTTTCAGGGCATGACCTAAGCTTGGACATGAGATGATCTACTGTGCTACTTTGAGAGGCACAAAAGCAATCAGGGGCTTTGGTGGGGAATAAAAGATTGTGTCAGTACTTTGGCACACTGAATGGGTTATCAAACACTGGAATGGTCTGTCCAGGGCAATGGTGGAGTCACCAGCCCTAGAGATCATAGAATCATAGAATCAGTCAGGTTAGAAGAGCTCAGCCAGTCCAACCTAGCACCCAGCCATAGGCACCATGGCACTAAGTGCCCCCTCCAGGCTTTGCCTAAACACTTCCAGGNAGGAGCCCAGAACTGGACACAGCACTCAAGGGGTGGCCTGAGCAGTGCTGAGCACAGGGGCAGAAGAACCTCCCTTGTCCTGCTGCCCACACTGCTCCTGAGCCAGCCCAGGATGCCATTGGCTCTGCTGCCCACCTGGGCACTGCTGCCTCATCTTCAGCTCCTCTCTACCAGCACCCCCAGGTCCCTCTCTGCCTGGCTGCTCTCAGCCACTCTGTCCTCAGCCTGTAGTGCTGCAGAGATGTTTAAGCAGTGTCTAAACCTGGCAATTAGAGATGTGGTTTAGTGTTGACTCTTCAGTGCTGAGTCAAGGTTTGGCCTGGATGATCTTGGAAGTCTCTTCCAACCAGACATATTCTGTGATTCTGTACAGAGGAGCTAATTCTAGTCCTGCACATCACAGGCAAAGGGCTGATGCTAATAATCTAGCACATACCCTGCTCTCTGTGACAAACAGAGGAGGGAAATGTGGTAGATCTGAAAGTAACCTTGATTTTTCTCAGCTCTTGAAGGATATGCATACTAGGCCTGTGCTGGTTTGAGGGTAATTGGAATATTTCAATGAGAGACATTAGATGTTAGGCTGTGAAAAGGAAACAGAGGTGATGTCTGCTTCACTCCTAGGCTTGCTGAGATGTATGAAAGCAAGGACACAAGCACAGATAAGGCAGGGTCTATCTGTTGGAGTTCAGTGTCTGTGTTTTCCTCCCTGGGCTTCTGCTGCTCTGCTTGGATCTCTGTAACCCAACTAATCATTCTGCTTCTAACCCCCACTGGCTGATCCTTCCAGCTCACCTTGCATGTAAGGCAGGCTCTGGGATAAGGCAGAGGAGTGGAAAGAAGGTGGAAGGGTGGTTGGGAGCTTCTCCTGGAGACTCTGGTTTCTGGGAGGGCTGCTGTGTTTCTGTAGTACCTTTAACTTGTCTATTTCTGTATGACAAATATTTACAGCTCTATACATTGCAAATATCTGCTTGTAAATTGTGCTAAGCTGTAAATATGGCTTCATTCCTTAGCTGGCTGAGTCTAGTCTGGGTGAATTCATTGTGTGAGGGGGTAGGTAACTCCCAAACCATCACAAGGCCATAAGAGACACAGCATCTTAATGAGTTCATCCTAACTGCTTGTGCCTCGGGACAACAGAAATCCATAAAATGCTGTTCCAGGGTTTTCTGCTGTCCCAGGACACAGAACATCCTGGAACACAACATTCCCTTTTCTTGGGGTGCTCCCTTTTTCCATGATCACTGGACTGCCTGCTCATAGTTTCAAGTCGCTCTGCCAGATAACAGCAGCCTCAGGATGCTGAGTTGGAATGGTGGTTGTGGCACACTGTCGGTGGAGATAACTCTCAGCCCTCAGGAATCAGGCCCTGCAAGCAGCACACATTGCTCTGGCAGTTCCTGAGCAGTACTCATTCCTCAGGACTCTGCATATGCACATCTCAGCACTAAGTAGTCCACAGCTCACTTTCTTTTCCTGCACTCGTTTCTCATCTTCTGTACTGTTTCACCTCACCAGTTCTGCTGTCGTGCATCAAGTAAGACCTCCACTTTGCAGTGAGCACCTTCTCCCTCCCAAGTGATTTGAAGAAGAGTGCCCATATATCCCTAAAGTAATTCCCTCTTAGTACCTAGAACGTTTTTGCCTTGTCCTGCTCTGCTTTGTTCCAGTGGTACTGTCTCAGAGCATAATCTGCAGTCTTTATGGCAACGCTGCCGTTGCCACCTACCACAGGGCTTTGCTTCTGTCGAGTTTGTGTTGATCCCCCACACTTTCACACATTCATCTACAGACTTAATAATAGCAGGACTGCAGGGTAACAAGTTAGGGAACTTCAAGCTGCCTTTCCTTGCTTTATTTAACCCAAGGTTAGCATACAATGAAGGCATAGCCTGGGAAAGTAGGTGTCTTCAGCCAACCATTGTGAGGCTGCTCCCAGACACAGTCAGCCTAGCTTTAAACCAGCTACTTTTTTAGCACTGACAGCAGAACTGATGCAGCAGTCTTGTGCTCAGAGCCTCAGGTGACTAGCCAGGCAGAGTATTTTCAGCTCACTGTGGCTTAACTCCAGGCAACAAGCAGCTGCTTGCTCATTTCTCTCAGTCTGATGGGAGAGAATAGAATAGAATCAAGCAGGTTGGAAGAGACCTCCAAGCTCATCCAGTCCAACCTAGCACCCAGCCCTATCCAGTCAACCAGGCCATGGCACTAAGTGCCCCAGCCAGGCTTGGCTTCAACACCTCCAGGCACGGCGACTCCAGCACCTCCCTGGGCAGCCCATTCCAATGCCAATCACTCTCTCTGCCAACAACTTCCTCCTCACATCCAGCCTAGACCTCCCCTGGCACAACTTGAGGCTGTGTCCCCTTCTTCTGTTGCTGGGTGCCTGGCAGAAGAGACCAACCCCACCTGGCTACAGCCTCCCTTCAGGTAGTTGCAGACAGCAATGAGCTCTGTCCTGAGCCTCCTCTTCTACAGGCTGCACCCCCCCAGCTCCCTCAGCCTCTCCTCATAGGGGATGAGAGAGAGATTCCCACAACAGTGGAATGGGGAGAATAATGGGGAAAAAAAACCCAACAACACTATTAAAAAAGAAGTCATGGTTGGAGATAAGACCTAAAACAAGATTATAATGTTATGATAATAATTAAGAACATAACAAAGAGGGAGGGGGGGAAAAGCAAGGCAGGTGATGCACAATGCATTTGTGCACCATCTGCTGGCTGATGCCCAAGCATCAATCTGCCCCTCCCAGGCAACCCCTAACCTTGTTTTATATGCTGGGCATGATGCTCTGTGGTAGAGAAGATCATGGAATCACAGGATGTTAAGGGTTGAAAGGGACCTCCAGAGATCATCCTGTCTGATCCCCCCCTGCCAGAGCAGGATCACCCAGGGCAGGTCACACAAGAAGGCATCCAATTGGGTTTTGAAAGTCTCCAAAGAAAGAGACTCCACAACCTCTCTGGGCAGCTGGTTCAGTGCCCTGTCACCCTCACCATACAGAAGTGTCTCCTCATGCTGAGGTGGAGCCTCCTCTGTTCTAGCTTATGCACTTTATTCCTTGTCCTGTCACTGGGCACCACCACAACGAGCCTGGCACCTTCATCTTGACACTCACTTCTCAGATTTTAGAGATGTTGGTAAGACCCCCTCTGAGCCTTCTCTTCTCCAGACTAAACAGCCCCAGGGCTCTCAGTCTTGCTTCATAGGAGAGATGTTCAGGTCCCTTCATCATCCTTATAGTTCTCTGCTGGGCTCCCTCCAGGGGATTCCTGTCACTCTTGAATAAGCTTCTGGCTGGTTTTGGTTAGCTCTGCTGGCTATACTCCTTCCCAGCTTTCTGTGCTCCTGCACACCAGCAAAACAAGGGAAGCTGAGAAGTCCTTGATTTCCTAGCAACGACCACAGGCATCAGTATATTATCCACATTCTTCCCATACTGAAATCATGGCACTACTCTGAACACTTAGAAGGAAAACCAGCTCTATCCCAGCTGAAACCAGGGCAGAGCTCTGTACCATATAGGCTGTGTCTAATTTAACTCATAATTAGTCCTACCCAAGCTCCAGAGCAGACAAATTCTTACCTAAGGGAAGAACTTGATGAGAACAGAGAGCTGGGATTGTTTAGCCTGCAGAAGAGGAGGCTCTGGGCAGACCTCATTGCTGTCTACAACTACCTGCAGGGAGGCTGTAGCCAGGTGGGGTTGGGCTCTTCTCCCAGGCAAGCAGCAACAGAACAAGGGGACACAGTCTCAAGTTGTGCTGGGGGAGGTCTAGGCTGGATGCTAGAAGAAAGTTCTTCACAGAGAGAGTGATTGGCATTGGAATGGGCTGCCCAGGGAGGTGGTGGAGTCGCTGTGCCTGGAGGTGTTGAAGCCAAGCCTGGCTGGGGCACTTAGTGCCATGGTCTGGTTGATTGGCTAGGGCTGGGTGCTGGGTTGGGCTGGATGAGCTTGGAGGTCTCTTCCAACCTGCTTGATTCTATTCTATTGGGATATCTTCTTGTTTAAACCAGGCTGAGTGGAAGTGCAGAAGGCAAAGGAGTGAATCTTGAGGCAGAAATAAAGAAGCAGGATAGTCCTTGGAGTTTGTAAGTGGATAAATCAGCCAGGGAAAGCCAGCAGAACGCAGTGGCAAACAAGTTAAAGCTGCTAAACAGGACAAGGCACCCACTCTGAGCAGCCAATTCTCTGTCTGCAGGATATGAATATCCCCAGCCCCTTAACTCCTTTAAACATGCATTGCCTGTGTCCTAAGGAAAGAAAGATGTGTTCCTGGTAAGATAATGCTCTGCTCTCTGCCTCATCTCCATTCACATCTATCTTGTCTCACTTTTTAAGCTGCAGTTGTATTTTAAGGACGAGGGGGAATGGGTTTAAGCTGGCAGAGGGGAGATTTAGACTGGATGTTAGGAGGAAGTTCTTTACAGTGAGGGTGGTGAGACACTGGCACAGGTTGCCCAGGGAGGTTGTGGATGCTTCCTCCCTGGAGGTGTTTAAGGTCAGGCTGGATGAGGCCTTGGGCGAGCTGCTCTAGTGGGAGGTGTCCCTGCCTATGGCAGGGGCTTGGAGCTGGATGATCCTTGAGGTCCCTTCCAACCTAAACCATGCTGTGATTCTATGATTCTATGATACCCATAACTCTACATAACTGCACCAACTGCAGTTGCTTTTTAAGTGACACATACCTATCTTTGTTTTCTTTTTACAGCTGTATAGAACTGCAACCTGTATGAATGCAATAGAATCAACCAGGTTGGAAGAGACCTCACAGATCATCAAGTCCAACCCTTCACCACAGAGCTCAAGGCCAGACCATGGCACCAAGTGCCACGTCCAATCCTGCCTTGAACAGCTCCAGGGACGGCGACTCCACCACCTCCCTGGGCAGCCCATTCCAATGCCAATCACTCTCTCTGCCAACAACTTCCTCCTAACATCCAGCCTAGACCTCCCCTGGCACAACTTGAGACTGTGTCCCCTTGTTCTGTTGCTGGGTGCCTGGGATAAGAGCCCAACCCCACCTGGCTACAGCCTCCCTTCAGGTAGTTGTAGACTCCCTGTATGGCTAACTTCTCCTACAAGCAAAAGCTTGTTTCTACTAGAAACACAAACAATTTATCCAGCCTGCCTACCTCGGCAACAAAGCTCACACTTGGAGAACAAGAGGTCCTGAAAAGCCTCTTTTCTTTGATACAGAAATTACCTCCTTGGTTTCTACAGAGGTGATTGTAACTATCTGCCTGCCTGCTGCCACAACCACGCTGAACAATGTTAGTGACTCAGGGAACCCATTTACTCCCCACCAGACTTTCTCATTTCTTGCCTTTTCAGTTTCCAGTAGTGTTTTCATGCTTCCATACAGCTCTGAGAAAACATAGTGCTTAAAGGAACAAAAAAGGCCATGGCTATTAGAAGATAAAAAGTAAGCTACACTGGGAACTTCATCTATTGAATGCATCTCCATTTACCCTTCCTTCCTGGCTGCAGATAGAATGATCAAAGCAGCACAGCCATCCTCTTGCCCCTGTTGAGCAGCTGAGTTGGGGTATTTGCCAGTGCCCCTTTTTACGGTGTGGGGCTCCATCACCTCCTCCCAACTGGGGCCTGGAATGTTTCTGTATGTGCTGGTTTGAGGCTAAGGGGAATATTTCAGTGAGAGAAATCAGATGCTAGGCTGTGACAAGGAAACAGAGGTGATGTCTGCTTCACTCCTAGGCTTGCTGAGATGTATCCTGTGAGCAAGGACACAAACACAGATAAGGCAGGGTCTATCTGTTGGAGTTCAGTGTCTGTGTTTTCTCCCTGGGCTTCTGCTGCTCTGCCTGGATCTCTCTAACCCAGTTAATCATTCTGCTTCTAACCCCCACTGGCTGATCCTCCCAGCTCACCTTGCACATAAGGCAGGCTCTGGGATAAGGCAGAGGGGTGGAAAGGAGGTGGAAGGGTGGTTGGGAGCTCCTCCTGGGAACTCTGGTTTCTGGGAGGGCTGCTGTGTTTCTGTAGTACCTTTGACTTGTCCATTTCTGTATAGAGCTGTAAATATTTGTCACACATTGCAAATATCTGCTTGTATAATTGTGCTAAGCTGTAAGTACAGCTTCATTCCATAACTCCCAGCCAGCTGAGTCTAATTTGGGTGAATTGGTTGTGTGTGGGAGCAGGTAACTCCCAAACCATCTCACTGTAATTCTTTGCCATTCTGAGGACCTTTAACTCCTCTGCAAGCTGTGATCCCCTTACAGCTTTCAAAATGAAGATGTCTTGCCACACACTGCACAGCATTTGGCCACAGCAGGCAGTCATGCTAATTTGGCACAGATGCCATGATTTGCAGCCACAGCAACTGCATCTTATTGTGCTTCTATTTGGAGGTGCAAATCAGTGAGTATATTACCCGAGTGCCACAGAACTCACTCTCAGGAGCAGAAGTGATGGATCCAGTTTGCCCTAACCTGGTTTACCATCCACTGTGGCTTTACTTCTTCTCTTTTACACAGTCAGTGTTTATCTGCTGTGTCTCTAAGTTGCTGCTGCCAAAAGATGCATCAGAGAAAAGGGAGGAAACAGCTTGCAGCAAGGGGCAGGAGCTAAGTGACAACAGTAGAACAGGATTAAGCGGACACAGGCTGAGCTATTTCTTGGCAGATGCCCTCTGTGCAAGACTGGGGATATGGACATCATCTCTGGTGGAAACAGAGGAAGGCCAGCAGTGAAAAGAAACACAAGCAAAACAGTTATCTGGAAGCACTTCAGAACAGCTCTTCAGTCAACAAGTAGCAGAGCAGCCAGGTGATAAACAGCAGGGCTCTTGGAATGTGTTGCCATATCCAAGTCACTAAACCTGCACCACTGGAGATGAGCTGGCAAGGCTGCTTTGGCAAGACAGCAAGAGAAGCTTGTGGACTGCTGGGACATACTTAGACAGCTGTATCAGAAGCAGAGGTAGGGGTAAGTTTACCTGTGCAGATGTTAGCAAGCCTGTTTCTGTTTGACCTCTGCTTAGTCTGACATTCATTTCAGCATCATGTCCAGAGAAGGGCAACAAAGCTGGTGAAGGGCCTGGAACACAAACCCTGTGAGGAGAGGCTGAGGGAGCTGGGGGTGTGCAGCCTGCAGAAGAGGAGGCTCAGGGCAGACCTCATTGCTGTCTACAACTACCTGAAGGGAGGCTGTAGCCAGGTGGGGTTGGTCTCTTCTTCCAGGCAACCAGCAACAGGACAAGGGGACAGAGTCTCAAGTTGTGCCAGGGGAGGTCTAGGCTGGATGTTAGGAGGAAGTTGTTGGCAGAGAGAGTGATTGGCATTGGAATGGGCTGCCCAGGGAGGTGGTGGAGTCACTGTGCCTGGAGGTGTTGAAGCCAAGCCTGGCTGGGGCACTTAGTGCCATGGTCTGGTTGATTGGCCAGGGCTGGGTGCTAGGTTGGACTGGATGATCTTGGAGGTCTCTTCCAACCTGCTTGATTCTATTCTATTCTATCTCCTTTTGGTTAACAAAGGCAGAGAAGATGCAGATTAATTACAGAGAGCATCACAAAATGCCTTTGGCAAACAGAGCAAAATAGCAGACCAGCCCAAAGGCAAGGTGATCCTGCCCATCATGCACACCTTAAATGTCAAAACAATAAGGTCCATGACATGATGCCTACATTTGTCCCACATCTGAGGCTAAACTTAGCAGCTGCTCTAACACCTGATGACCTGCCCCCACTCCCAGCCAAGGAGGAAGATTAGGAAAAGGACCATGGGTCAAAATGAAAATGGATTTAATGAGACAGCAAAACTAATATTAATGCTGATGTAAAGCACACAAAGTGTGTGGCAGTCACAATAAATGGGAAAGCAGTCCTCAGGAGCAGGATGGTAAATGTGCCACCCCAGGGACTGCACCCCTGGAGAAGCAGGAGGCAGAGGAAGAGAAGCAGCAAACTTTGCCCTTTGTAACAAGCCTGGCTTTTATGGTAAGGGATCTAGCTGGATCTAGCTGATATCCAGAGCAGGGTTAGCTGCCCTGGCTTTTGTCTTGCTCCTCCCTTACACCCCCACAACTGAGGCTCCTGGCTGACTGGAAACAGCTGATGGCCTGCAGACCATGGCTGGCCTAGGATTCTATGCCAGCAAGCCCAGGACATTTAGGAATGGGGAAAGGTGACTTCTTTGTGACCAGCTGAAGCAACTTGCATGGTCATTTGAAGGGCTGCAAGGCATCCTGTCATGGTAAAGCTGATCTTTTGCCAGAGACCTTATCAAGAGGAGAACGATGCTGAGGCTGCAAACCCTTTCACTGATACCCACACAAACCCAAAAATGTAATGCACATTTTACACACAAGAACCCCATATGGAATCCTTGCTGGTGACTAACAGCAGCAGTTTAGATCTTCTTCCCTTTTTAACTTGGTGATTATCTGCCTCAAATCGTGATCCTGGCTCTTTGTGTGCTTGCAGGATCCATTCTGAGACCTTGTTAGTAACAGCAGCCACACTGAGCTTCAAAAACTCTGTGTCCAAAAGCAGCACTGCAGGCTGGGGAAAGAGTAGCTGGAGAGCAGCCAGGCAGAGAGGGAGCTAGGGGTGCTGGGAGAGAGGAGCTGAAGATGAGGCAGCAGTGCCCAGGTGGGCAGCAGAGCCAATGGCATCCTGGGCTGGCTCAGGAGCAGTGTGGGCAGCAGGACAAGGGAGGTNTGCCAGGGGAGGTCTAGGCTGGATGTTAGGAGGAAGTTGTTGTCAGAGAGAGTGATTGGCATTGGAATGGGCTGCCCAGGGAGGTGGTGGAGTGGCTGTGCCTGGAGGTGTTGAAGCCAAGCCTGGCTGGGGCACTTAGTGCCATGGTCTGGTTGATTGGCCAGGGCTGGGTGCTAGGTTGGGCTGGCTGAGCTTGGAGCTCTCTTCCAACCTGTCTGATTCTGTAATTCAGACACACATCAAGAGACTTGATGGAACTCATCTCTCTCTTTCAGTTTTCCACGTGCAAGGAGCTAATTTGTAGGCATTATGACTGGATACAGACTTTTCAGGCTGGCCCCTCCCTTGCTTTCTCACATCTCCACTCCAGTCTCTTGGGCTGCCTTGGGACCCAGTGCTGCCTTTGGGTTAGAACAGGGCTCTTTTCCTGCCTGCTGTACACCCATGGCTCGGTTTGGAGCCTATTCTTGAGGTCTTAGTGCCCTCTGCTGTCTAAGGCATCGTCTTTACTTCTGCATCCCCTTGGCTAAAACCCCAGCCTGCCCAGTTTTACACACACCAAAAAGGCCAGTCAGGTCTTGTTCTCCCTCAGCATGAACCTATTCATTCCTGTTTCAAGATACACTTTGGTTCAGACTAGCAGACCAAACCTGGCTGGTTTGGTTGGACCAAACCCAGGCTGTCCAAGGCACAGTCATTTCTTGCTGACTGTAAGGCTGCTTTGTCAGAGCTGCTTTTAATTGAAAGGACCCCACTGATGTCTGCAGAGCTTGAGTCACTCACACCTGATTTGTAGCTATTGAGTAACTCAACAGAAGGAAGTGCTCTGAGATCCATGCAAAGCAAGAAGGAGCAGGCCTGTGTTTTAAGTACAGCCTGTAAATACATCTGCCACAGGTCTGTGCTGCTCCTGCTGATCATCCCAGCTCTGCAGATACAAATCACCTCTTGCATATGGAGGCATGCTTGACAAACTCCTCTCTGTGGTTGCCTTTATCTCTTTCTGTGAGTGCTGTGGGGTACTGTGGGTTTGACTGCCCCAGGAGCATCCCTTGGAGCAGCAACATCCTGCAAGTGACCATCCCCACACTCCCCCCAACCCTTAGCTCATAAGTAACCACAGACCCCTTAGAATCATAGAATCAGCCAGGTTGGAAGAGAGCTCCAAGCTCAGCCAGCCCAACCTAGCACCCAGCCCTGGCCAATCAACCAGACCATGGCACTAAGTGCCCCAGCCAGGCTTGGCTTCAACATTTCCAGGCACAGCAGCTCCACCACCTCCCTGGGCAGCCCATTCCCATGGCAAATCACTCTCTCTGTGAAGAACTTCCTCCTAACACCAAGCCTACACATACCTTGTGACACTCCCTCTCTCACACCAAAGCCCCATTTAGCTTCATAGAAGATGTGGGCTTCTCTGCTCACCCTCCCATTAGAAAACCTTACTCCCTTACCATTTGAGCAAAGAGGATTCATGTTGGAGTTGAGTTACAGCTGGACACTGTGATCACACAGGATCACAGGATGTTAGGGCTTGGAAGGGACCTCCATAGATCATCAAGTCCAACCCCTGGGACAGAACCATAGAATGAGTCAGGGTTGGAAGGGACCACAAGGATCAGCCAGTTCCAACCTCCCTGCCATGGGCAGGGACACCTCACACTACATCAGGCTGGCCACAGCCTCATGCAGCCTGGCCTTAAACACCTCCAGGGATGAGGCTTCCACCACCTCCCTGGGCAACCCATTCCAGGCTCTTCATGCTGAAGAACTTCCTCCTAATATCCAGTCTGAATCTGCCCATTTCCAGCTTTGTTCCATTCCCCCCACTCCTATCATGGTCTAGAGGACTGGACAGGGCTGGGTGATAGGTTGGACTGGATAATCTCAGAGGCCTTTTCCAACCTGGTTGATTCTATGGCATCCTAAAAAGTCCCTCCCCAGCTTTCTTGTAGCCCCCTTAAGATACTGAAAGGCCACAAGAAGGTCACTTTTGAGTCTCCTCCTCTCCAGACTGAACGGCCCCAACTCTTTCACTCTCTCCTCATAGCAGAGCAGCTTCAGCCTTCTGATCGACCTCCTGTCCCTTCTCTGGACACCTTCCAGCACATCCACATCCCTCTTGTACCAGTGGCTCCAGAACTGGATGCAGTACTCCAGGTGGGGTCTCAGCAGTGCAGAATAGAGGGGGAGGATCCCTTCCCTTGCCCTGCTGCCCACACTTCTTAAAGGTCTTTTCCAACCTTAATGATTCTCTACAAAAAAGAAGCATCTATCCCCACTGGAACACCTGTGCACTGGAACAGGCTTCCTAGAGAGGTGGTGGATGTCTCAAACCTGTGTGTGCTTGGAGAATGCCCTTAACAATCATGCTTTTAACTTTTGGTCAGCCCTGAAATAGTCAAGCAGTTGGATCTGACAGTTACTGTAGGTCCCTTAATGTTCTGTTCTATTCTCCAATCACAGAATGTCAGGGGCTGGAAAGGACCTCAAAAGCTCATCCAGTCCAACTGCCTTGCAGAGCAGAATCACCTATAGCAGGAACCCATCCAGATAGGTGATCCCTGGCCTTGCCTGCTTCTTAGGAAGCATGCAGCAGGTAGCACTGAAGAGGTTATGTGGGGACAGACACAGCTATCTTTTTACAACACAGTGTTTGATTCTCTGGGAGGGTGTTTTGGTTGTTTTCTTGTTAGCTTGCCAGAACAACTCAGAGAGCAGCAGCTGGCTTATTGTTTCACAAGGCAGGTGCAACCACTCCAGCTCCTCAAGGTGCTACAACTTGCTTCCCAGTAGATCTTGTAGCATGATTCCCCACAGCAGGGCACGTAGGAGTTCAGAGGACTTTCCTCCTGGAGAGATCACACTGCTGGATGTATATCAGTGTGCATGTCAGTGATGGACTGAGGCCTGAGTACAGTGCAGCACTCATTTTCTCATGCTAGCCTGAGAGGAGAATGAGAAGCATTCACTAAACAATGCACTGTCAGGTGTACACATGCAGATCCATATGCAAGTGTGTGGGTTTGCATGCATCTCTGTATCAAAAGTACCTATAAAGCACTAGAAACAGCACTGCTGGGCATGGAAGGAGGATTTCAAATGCAGCAGATGTGCTTATCTTTAGCCCTTTCTTTTCCCATGCAGCTGCCACATCATAAAGGCATCGATCATTTCACTGATAGACAGGCAGTAGAGCTGAGTGAGCCCAGAAGGAGCCCAAGGGCTGCATTGCTAGGAAACTATGACCTGCTTGTAATGCTGGGTTGCTCTGTGGAAATGCTTCAGAGGAAGGATGCTTTTAAGATTAATGGAAGGAGAAAAAGGATGCCAAAGAGCAGGAGAGTATGGATGGGGGTGAATGCTCAGCGCTGGTTTTGGATGCAAGAACACAATGCTGGGATCATGCAGAGGAATCACAGAACTGTCAGGACTGGAAGGTACCTCAAGGATCAGCCAGTTCCAGCCCCCCCTGCCATGGGCAGGGACACTTCACCCTAGATCAGCTTGCCCAGAGCCACATCCATCCTGGCATTAAAAACCTCCAGGGATGAGCATCTACCAGCTTCCTGGGCAGTGTCTCACTACCCTCACGGTGAAGAGCTTCCTAACACCCAATCTGAATCTACTCACTTCCAGTTTTGCTCCATTCTCCCTAGTCCAAGGACTACCTGACACCCTAAGAAGTCCCTCTCTGGCTTTTGTGTAGTCCCCTTCAGACACTGGAAGGCCACAATAAAGTCTCCTCAGAGCCTTCTCCAGGCTGAATAACTCCAACTGTCAATGTGTCTCCATAGGAGAGGTGTTCTCTGATCACCTCATGCCCCAGCTCTCTGATCACCTCATGCCCCAGCTCTGAACAGGATGACTACCAGGAAAAGGTGATACAGTTCTGAAAAGTGTTTTGTCTTTGCAAGTCTCCCTTTACCCATCTGCTAGGGTGATACTTGGGTAAATTCTACCCACGTTTCAAACAGAGGGAGCTTCATTGGCCACTAACAAGTCACAAACTACCTGCAGCAGGTTTAAAGGAGCTTCATATTTAGATGCTGTGTGTGTGCATGCAAAAATGCATTCTGCAGGCAGCATGGAACCTCCACCTTTCAGCTGTCTTAAGCCCTTATTGCATGATTAGACAGAAAAATGCAGGGCAAGGAATGGAAAGTAAATTCTGACAGTCCACAGGAAACTGATTGCATTGCAGTGAAGTCAGACAACAGTGCTCTGCAACTGAGGGAAAACAAAAGGGTACACTGGAGCATGTGAAAAGGAGTTTCATGTCTCCCTCATGAAGTCATCTGTTGACTCCACTTAGCTGCTGGTGAGATCTCAGCTAAAGGAATGTGTCTGATAGCAAAAGATGTGGACCCACTGGAGGGATTTTCCCTGATCGCCTTTATCCTTTGCTGTCAGTTGTAGTTTTACACCAGCCCTGGCAGCTGCAAAGCAGATTGCTCCTTCCACCACATATATACAGAGCAGACAAAAACAAGACCAAAATAACCAAACCAACAAACAAACATCCCCCCCCCTCCAACAACAACCACCCCCCCAAAAAAAACCACCAAAAAATCAAACAGAAAAAAAACCAAACCAAAACAAACAACCAAACAAAAAAAAACTACAAACAAACAAACCAACCCACAAAAAACCACCAACCAAACAAAAAACCCCAAGCTGGCAGCCCATAGCTTGGACAAGGGCACTCTGTGCTGGGTCCAGAACTGGCTGGAGGGCAGGGCCCANGCTACCATGGTAAGCCCCAAGTGCTTACTTAGAATCATAGTATCAGTATCCCTCCCTTGTGGAAGGGACCACAAGGATCATCTAGTTCCAACCCCCTTGCCATAGGCAGGGACACCCTACCCTAGATCAGGACTACTTGTGTGGTTAGAGACACTGAAGAACTTAAGCTAAGTTTAACTGGTTTTAATTGCTTTTAAGTGAAAACAGAAGTGTTTTGCTTTTGGGTCTGATAAAGGTACTTGCTTCAATTGAAGAAGTGCTTGGAACATGTCCAGAGAAGGGTGATAGAGCTGATGCGAGGGGCCTGGAGCACAGCCCTGTGAGGAGAGGCTGAGGGAGCTGGGGGTGTGCAGCCTGCAGAAGAGGAGGCTCAGGGCAGAGCTCATTGCTGTCTGCAGCTACCTGCAGGGAGGCTGTAGCCAGGTGGGGTTGTTCTCTTCTGCCAGGCCACCAGCAACAGAACAAGGGGACACAGTCTCAAGCTGTGCCAGGGGAGGTCTAGGCTGGGTGTTAGGAGGAAGTTGTTGGCAGAGAGAGTGATTGGCATTGGAATGGGCTGCCCAGGGAAGCAGTGGAGTCACAGTCCCTGAAGGTGTTTAAAAGGAGGCTGGATGAGGCACTTAGTGCCATGGTTTAGTTAATTAGAAGGGTTAGGTGATAGGTTGGTCTCCATGATCCTAGAGGTCTCTTCCAAGGTGGTTAATGCTGTGATCCTGTGAAACCCCTCACCAAAACAACAAAACCAAACCATGTCTGCAGAAGGAGGGTGTGACAAAAAGCCTGGAGATGAGTAATCAGAGGCAATGTAATATCAGCTTTCAACTAGGCAAAAGGCTGCTGCAAGAAGTGACAGAAGCATTGGATAAGGAGCAAAGGGCTACAATTGCAGTCCAGGGCAGGGTAGACAGGAGGGCCAATCTCCATGGAAAGAAGAGTTAAGCACTGGCCTCTTTAAAGGACCTGCACAATCTCCATTGTTGGAGGCTCTTAAAAGCAACTAAGATAAACATCTTTCAGAGGTGAGTTAATTATACACTGATCTCAGCCAAGGAGATGATCTCTAAAGATTCTCTTCCTGCCCTGCTTTTATTATTATATACCAACTAATCCCTCAGTGAGTCCTTATGGAAAGAATCCATCCCCACTATCCCTGACCCAGCTGTGAGCTAGAGACCACCCAGCTCCTCATGCAGGCAGGGAAATGGGTCTTTGGCCCTCAGCTGCCATTCCATGGGGGGGTTAGCATGAAGGCTTTGTGCAAGTCAGAAGTTAAGTCTTCTACAGTGAAATGCATTGGCAATGCCTTCAAATTTTGCCAACACTCAGTGGGGGGGAGGAAAAAGACAAAGGAAAGGAGGGAGGGAAGGGAGAATAAGACAGAAGAAATACCAAGTTCAAAGCTGAAAACTAGCTTGGATGTTACAGAGACACATTTCACTGATGGGTCTGCCACAGGTCTGCTTTGCAAGTGCAGTGGATGCTGTAAACTGAGGTTGATTAAATATAAGGCAGCAGTGCCCAGGTGGCCAAGAAAGACAGTGGCATCCTGGCTTGGATCAGGAACACTGTGGCCAGCAGGGACAGGAGGTGACCATTCCCCTGTGCCCAGCACTGGTGAGGCCACATCTGAGTGTTGTGTTCAGTTCTGGGCTCCTCACTACAGGAAGGATATTGAGGGGCTGGAGAGTGTCCAGAGAAGGGCAAGGAGGCTGGAGAAGGGTCTGGAGCAGCTGGGCTGTGAGGAGCATCTGAGGGAGCTGGAGGTGTCCAGGCTAGAGAAGAGGAAGCTGAGAGAGACCTCATTGCTCTCTGCAGCTCCCTGCAGGGAGGTTGGAGTGAGGAGGGAGCAGCCTCTGCTCCTTGGTGGCAAGCAACAGGAGCAGAGGAAATGGTTTCAAGCTGTGCCAGGAGAGGTTCAGGCTGGATGCTAGGGAACATTTCTTCACATAGAGGGTTCTCAGACATTGGACTGGTCTGCCCAGGAGTCCCTGGACATGCTTAAGCAGCCTATGGAGCTGGCACTTAGTGGCATGGTTTCATGTACACCCTTCAGTGCTGGGTCAAGGCTTGGTCTGGATGATCCTTGAGGTCTCTTCCAATCAGATGTTCTCTGTGAGACCTTGAAGACCTCTTCCTCCTCAAGGGCTTTCACAGAGAAATCCCAAAGGTCTCACAGAGAGCACACTTCTCATCCTTCTTCATTGCCACTGCTATCTGAAAATGGAGAACTGCTTGAAGGAAAGCTAAAAGGCAGCAACAGACAAGAAAGGCTGAGGAAAGAAAGACTGCAGCTGCATCTTCAAATGTTCCTCACATTGCTCCAGCTGTAAGATCCACCTCAATAAATACTATCAAGGTTCCTGTCTCCTCTCTGCTTTACTCTTCAAAGATGCCTTATCCCTGTCTTACAATCTGTACTTCTAGCACGAATGGAATTGGGAACTTCTTTCCCAGAGTTTAGCCCTCCTGCTTCTGAAAAGCTTCCCAAATATGGCTTGGAGGATCAAGGAGGAATTCAAACTCCAGAACCAGTGAAAATGAGGCTTTGCTTCTCCAAGATAGCAGGGCTGCAGCAGACAGTGCCATAGGCTTCATTTCCATTACAAAGAGATTCGTTTCCATTTCACTAGGAAGCCTCTCTCAGACATTCTGGTCCTGCAGCACAGATTGGATTCATCCCTTTCAGCATCACAGAACCAACCAGGTTGGAAAGAGATCTCTAGGACCATCCAGTCCCACCTGACACCTAACCCTTCTAATTCACTAACCCATCTGCATCACAGAACCAACCAGGCTGGAAAGAGATCTCTAGGATCATCCAGTCCAGCCTGACACCTAACCCTTCTAATTCACTGACCCATCTGCATCACAGAACCAACCAGGTTGGAAAGAGATCTCTAGGATCATCCAGTCCCACCTGACACCTAACCCTTCTAATTCACTAACCCATTTGCATCACAGAACCAACCAGGTTGGAAAGACATCTCTAGGATCATCCAGTCCCACCTGACACCTAACCCTTCTAATTCACTGACCCATCTGCATCACAGAACCAACCAGGTTGGAAAGACATCTCTAAGATCATCCAGTCCCACCTGACACCTAACCCTTCTAATTCACTGACCCATCTGCATCACAGAACCAACCAGGTTGGAAAGACATCTCTAAGATCATCCAGTCCCACCTGACACCTAACCCTTCTAATTCACTAACCCATTTTCCTCACTGTGTCCATTTGAAGATGGAACCCAAAATCATTAAATAATAAGAATAATATTAATATCAATTATTAATAACAGCAATGAGAGTAAAAATGAAAGTAAGTCCTTAAAGCTCATGAGTTTAACTCAGCTACAGAACTAAGTCTACACATGGAAGTTTGTCTAATCATACCAAATGATTCTTTACTCCTTAGCCAGCTGCAACTCCATTCAGCAGTCACCCTGCACGACAGCAAGCTGTGTGTTTGTCCTGAGGTGGCTTCTCTGGGAATAAGTACTTCAATCTATGCAAATGGTGGAAGGAAAAGAGGCCAAAACATCGAGTCCCACTGCCAGAGAATAAATCACAGTGAGTGGGGCTCACTGCAGGCATCAGGCTCCAAGTGAGGATAGGCAAACATGAAAATCACTGCCACAAAAGAGAATCTCTGATTCTGTATGCAAAGAGGACATCATCTGCATAGTCTGCCCTTGAGTAAGGTGCTAGGTGTGGGTCAGCAGTAGCAAATCCTGAGCAGCTACAGGGTTATGCAACTCTAGTAGGTAAAAGCAAGCTCTAAGTGGGTGCAGATGTCTGCTTTAAGCCTTTGCAAGGCTTCCTGAGCATTCTAAACTGGGGGCTGTGTAAATGAAAAATCAGGCTGTGTGTTTTCTGCCTGGCACAATGTGGAGTAAGGGTCCCAGAGCACTGGCACAGGCTCCCCAGACAGGTTGTGGAGTCGCCTTCCCTGGAGACTTTCAAGGCCTGTCTAGATGTGATCCTTTGTGACCTGAGCTGGATTGGATGGTCCTGCTCTGGCCAGGGGGGTTGGACTGGATGATCTCCTTGGGTCCCTTCCAACCCCCAATATCCTCTCTGTGTGTGAGTATTTAAAGATAACTTCTGTGTTAAGAAATTGACTGTTCAAGGGAGGGGATTCTGCCCCTTTGCTCTGCTCTACTCAGATCCCACCTGGAGTCCTGTCTGCAACTCTGGAGCCCCCAACATAAGTAGGACATGGAAGTGTTGGAGGCAGTCCAGCGGAGGCCACTAAGATGCTCAGAGGGCTGCAGCAGCTCTGCTCTGAGGACAGGCTGAGAGAGTTGGGGCTCTGCAGCCTGGAGAAGAGAAGGCTTTGAGGTGACCTTGGAGTGGCCTTGAAGTATCTGAAGGGGGCTACAGGAGGGCTGGAGAGGGACTATTGACAAGGTCTTGTAATGACAGGAGGAGGAGGAATGGGTTTGAACTGGCAGAGGGGAGATTGAAACTGGATGCAAGGAAGAAGTTGTTTGCAGTGAGGGTGGTGAGAGACTGGCCCAGGTTGCCCAGGGAGGTTGTGGATGACAGAAGCACAGAATGTGATCACCTCCCTTCAGGTAGCTGCAGACAGCAATGAGCTCTGCCCTGAGCCTCCTCTGCTGCAGGCTGCACACCCCCAGCTCCCTCAGCCTCTCCTCACAGGGCTGTGCTCCAGGCCCCTCCGCAGCTTTGGCGCCCTCCTGTGGACACCTTCCAGCACCTCAACATCTCTCTGCAATGGAGGAGCCCAGAACTGGACACAGCACTCAAGGGGTGGCCTGAGCAGTGCTGAGCACAGGGGCAGAAGAACCTCCCTTGTCCTGCTGGCCACACTGCTCCTGAGCCAGCCCAGGATGCCATTGGCTCTGCTGCCCACCTGGGCACTCTGCTGCCTCATCTTCAGCCTACCAGATGAGTTTTAGAAGTCCCTTCCTCTAACCCAAAGCACCCTGGGATTCGATATCTGTTACATACTGTGTAGGAAGAAACATGGGTTTTTATGCCCCCAAAAATGGTTGAACTGAAGCACAATCCAATTTTGTGACAGGGACAGAGCAGGTTCCTGAGGAGAAGCACTGAAACAGCACTGCTGTAGAGGGGCTTGAGGCACACAAGTTACGGCAGAATGAGGCACGTGGAAAGTTTTGGATACATCAAATATTGTTTTTCTTCCTCCTGATTTTCCTCTTCCCCTGTTTGCCACCTTCCTGAGCCTACCGTAGGCTACAGCAAGTGCTGCTGGCCAGGGCGCTGTGGCGCGGCCGTGGCGGCCAACGGCCGCCAGAGGGCGCAGTGCGCCTGTGCGTCACCGGGCAGGGAAGCGAGGCTGGACAGGGACATCCCGGTGCGAGCATCCCAGAGCGGGAGGGGGCTCAAAGAGACCTCAAGGATCATCCTTGTCCTAACTCCCTTGGCAAAAGCACATGCTAGACAAGAGGGTCCGGCACCATTTCCAGCTGGGAGTGCAGCCTCGGGGACGCCAGCACCTCCCCTGAGGAGATGATTGCAGTGGCTGCTGAGTGAGCTTCATGGAATCATAGAACCAGTCAGGATTGGAAGGGACCACAAGGATCAGCCAGTCCAAACCCCCTGCCATGGACAGGGACACCTCACACTAGATCAGGCTGGCCAGAGCCTCACCCAGCTTGGCCTTAAACATCTCCAGGGATGTGGCCTCAAACATCTCCCTGGGCAACCCATTCCAGGCTCTCACCACTCTCATGCTAAAGAACTTCTTAGAATCATAGAATCAAGCAGGTTGGAAGAGACCTCCAAGCTCAGCCAGCCCAACCTAGCACCCAGCCCTGCCCAAATAACCAGACCATGGCACTAAGTGCCTCATCCAGGCTTTGCTTCAACACCTCCCCTGGCACAGCAACTCCACCACTTCCCTTGGCAGCTCATTCCAATACCAATCACTCTCTGGAAAGTTGCAGGCAGCAATGANTCTGCCTGGCTGCTCTCAGCCACTCTGTCCCCAGCCTGTAGGGCTGCTTGTTGTTGTGGCCAAAGTGTAGAACCCTGCACTTGGCCTTGTTCAGTCTCATCCCATTGGCCTCTGCCCACCCATCCAGCCTGGCCAGGTCCCTCTGCAGGGCTCTCCTACCCTCCAACAGCTCCACAGCTGCTCCCAGCTTGGTGTCATCTGCAAACTCACTGATGCTGGACTCAATCCCCTGCTCCAGATCATCAACAAAGACACTGAGCAGGACTGTGCCCAGCAGTCCCTGGGGGATCCACTGGGGGGCAGCACTAGTGCCAGCTGCCAGCTGCATGTGGCTCCATTCACCACCACTCTCTGGGCCCTGCCCTCCAGCCAGTTCTGGACCCATATCAGAGTGAATCTGCCCAAGCCACCAGCTGCCAGCTGTGTGAAATATTGCAACATTCACAGCAGAAGGGGAAAAAAAGAGGTGCCCCTAATGCTGAAATGAAATGTTTGTTAACAATTAGACTATGGAGATTGCAGCTGTCTCATATTCCAGTTTGAAATGAGTCTTGTGCCTTACAGCTCTCCATCTGGATATCTGATCTGTGTGAAGTGGAACAAAGCAGAAGGACTAGTTTGTAATGTCATGGAGATATAAATAGGGAAATGCAGGAAAAGTAGCTGAGACCACATCTGTGTTTTGTGAACAAGCTCCCTGCGGTCATCCTTTCTGTCATAAAGATCTTGAGAGCAGCTCTGAAGTAACTAGGGGTGCTGGTGGATGAGAAGCTCAACATGAGCCACCAGTGAATACCTGCAGCCCAGAAAGCCAACCAGATGCTGGGCTGCAGCAAGAGAAGTGTGGCCAGCAGGGCAAGGGAGGGCATTCTGCCCCTCTGCACCACTCTGGTGAGACCCTACCTGGAGTACTCTGTCCAGTTCCGGAGCCCCTGGGACAGGAAAGACATGGACATGCTGGAGTGTGTCCAGACAAGGGCCATGAGGATGATCAGAGGGCTGGAGCTGCTCTCCTGTGAGGACAGCCTGAGAGAGTTGAGGCTGTTCAGTCTGGAGAGGAGAAGGCTCTGAAGTGACCTTATTGTGGCCTTCAAGTGTCTGTAGGGGGCTGCAAGAAAGCTGGGAAAGCAACAAAAAGAAAAGCAAGAAAGCAACCCCAAAATAAAGAGGAAAACCAAGCTCTGAAGTTTCATCAAGGCACTTAGATATTGCTTATTAAGAAGAGAGACTGACCTTAAGTGCTGCATTTGAGTTCAAGCTGTGAATACAGTTCTGCCATGGCCTGATGCAGCAAGAGCTCTCAGCAAGCATCATGGAATGCGGCCAGAGAGACACAGGCACAAGAGCAGTCTGGGGGATACTGAGTTACAGGCAAATAACAAATGACTTTTTAGGCTGTCAGGTAGTGATAGGACTGGGGGGAATGGAACAAAGCTGGAAATGAGGAGATTCAGACTGGATGTCAGGAAGATCTTCAGCATCAGGCTGGTGAGAGCCTGGAAGGGGTTGTTGCCCAGGGATGTGGTGGAAGCTTCCTCCCTGGAGGTGTTTAAGGCCAGGCTGGATGTGGTTCTGAGCAACCTGATCTTGTGTGAGGGGTACCTGCCCATGCTGCCATGCTGGCTGATCCTTGAGGTCCCTTCCAACCTGACAATCCTGTGATTCTCTGAAGATCCACAGCACTGAGAGGTCCAGGTTCATGCCTGAACTCCAGCATGCTTAAGAGTCACTGCTCTCCCCACCAGCAGAGCTGCTGCCCACCACATCCCTTTTGCTTTTGGCACAGGCCTGCATTTTATTTCTGTTAAAAAGTTGTGATTTCCTCACTGGCTTCAAACACTTCTTGCCAGTGCACTTTTCAAAGCAGCTTCACCTGGAGGGAAATCTATTTTAAGGCATTTGTTAATTCAACATCAGTGAAGTGGGGAGAGAAGCAAAAGTGAAGTCATTGCTCTAAGTTATTGATGTCATATTCAGTGGTGAGGGAAATTTTGCAGAGCTCTGTTTCTTTTCCTCAGCATTGCTCCAGCAGCTTGGTGCTCTTATTAATTCTTATGGCTTTCATTATTTTAATGAAGATGAGGTACAGTTTTCTGCTTCCTTTTCTGAGGTATTTTTCATCTTCCAAGAGTAATTTCTCCATCTGGATGCAGCTCAGCCCTTGTCATGAACCATAGATAGAGCAAGCCTGCTCCAGGGCTCTGTCACCTTCACTGTGAAGAAGTTTTTCCTCATGTTGAGGTGAAACCTTCTGTGCTCAATCTTGTATCCACTGTTCCTTGTCTTATTGCTGTGCACCACCAGAAAGAGACTGGCCCCCTCTGCTTGCCCCCCACCCCTCAGGTATCGATAGACATTGATCAGCTCTCCTCTCAGCCTTCTTTTCTCCAGACTAAACAACCCCAAGGCTCTCAGTCTCTCTTTACAGGAGAGATGCTTAAGTCCCCTAATCATCCTTGTAGCTCTCTGTTGGAGTCTCCAGCAGGTCTCTCTCTTTCCTGAATTAGGAAGCCCAAAACTGGACACAATACTCCAGGTGTGGTCTCACCAGGACAGAGTAGAGAGGGAGAAGAACCTCCCTAGCCCTGCTGGCCACACTTTTCTTGATGCTGCTCAGGATGCCATTGGCTCTCTTGGCCACAAGGCCACATCCCTGTCCTATGCAGAACTCCAGGGCTCCAAAGCCTTTCTCCATGGAGCTCCTTTCCATCAGGGCATCCCTAACCTGCACTGGTGCCTGCTGTTACTCCTCCCCAGCTGCAGGACCCTGCCCTTGTCCTTACTGAACTCCTTCCCAAGCTGGAGCAACCATACTGCAGCTCGGTTTACGACCACGCTGCACGTGTGACTTTCAGCAGACTCCTCTTTTATGTGGTTTAGCAGTTCCTTGTGTGATTTTAGGTTTTAAAATGCCTCCCCTAGCTTCCTGCTATCATGCAGTGCAGAAGCTTTCTCTTTGGCACATGGAAAGACCCAATTAAGCAAATAACATGTCATTTTCAGATGGATTGCTCTATTTACACTAACTCTAACTACCTGCTTGGGTCTTATGATTGGCTTCCAATTTATTTCTACTGCAGCATCCAGACAGTAGCTATTTAAGGTCTTCTTGTGTTTTCCAGTGTGTTCCTTCTGGTGGAAGCATCCATCTCATCACAGCTGCAGTGCAGATTCACATATCCAGAACAACACAAAAGTTAGACCAGTTTGAAGTCACAGGTTCTTGTGTGTGGCAGAGAGGCTGGAGCATTGCAGCTGGGAGTTTCTAGGCTCCTAGATCACCAGGGAAATGCACAGCCCTTCAGTAGCTCCAGGCACAAGCTGACAAGGACTTCCTCAACATCAAATAGCCTATGTGTTTATATGCTTGTAGCCAAGGTGGGGACAGACCAGTCCCAAACTGGCTGCCTGCTGCTTTGCTGCCTACACTAAAGCCCTGAAGAGCCAAGCATGTGGGTTTTGCCGGGGTGGAGGGGGGAGGAACTTGAAGGTACAGTGCAGCAGCTCAGGAGCAGGGCTGGAGGAACTGCTGCTGGCTGGTCACCCTACTCTGCTCCATCTAGTTTTACACTCTTGACTTCTCCCAGCTTCTTTTGTTACAGGGTTCTAGAATCATAGAATCAACCAGATTGGAAGAGACCTCCAAGATGATCCAGTCCAACCTAGCACCCAGCCCTATCCAGTCATCTAGACCATGGCACTAAGCACCTCATCCAGTCTTCTCTGGAACACTCCCAGCCACAACAACTCCAAGCACTGCTACAGGCTGGGGCCAGAGTGGCTGGAGAGCAGCCGGGCAGAGAGGGAGCTGGGGGTGCTGCTAGGAAAGAGGCTGAAGATGAGGCAGCAGTGTGCCCAGGTGGGCAGCAGAGCCAATGGCATCCTGGGCTGGCTCAGGAGCAGTGTGGCCAGCAGGACAAAGGAGGTTCTTCTGCCCCTGTGCTCAGCACTGCTCAGGCCACCCCTGGAGTGCTGTGTCTCTGCAAAGGCAGACCCCAGAGCCTTCTCTTCTCCAGGCTGTGCAACCCCAGCTCCCCTCAGCCTGTGATTCTGCTCCTAGTGCCTTGTAAAATAAAGGAGCAAAGGCACTCAAACTCTGAAACAATCTAATCATCCTCTGGAGATGCACTCTTTGGGGTGGCCATGCAAGCTGAAAAGGCAGCGATTAGATCCAGCCAGTCGGACAAATCTCCTGAGCACTGCTAACTTACTGTTAAGATCACTGAGGATGAGCAGCCTGACTGGTGTCTCAGGTCTAAAAGCTATGACATTCAGAGGGAGGTAATTGAAGCCTGCCATTCCAAAGCCCCGAGCAGATGCCCAGATAGCATCAATGCAAACTTTACAGCTAACGATTTGGATGGAGATAAATATTCATTCTTCCTCGGCATCGATCCATGACAGAGAGAGAGAGAGAGAGCACAGAGGAGGAAATACTCATACATTTGGAAGTGACTATGTATCAGTCCTGACTTTAAGACAGGGAGGAAGATAAATAGATTGAAAAAAACCTGCTCTCTCCCACACTCAGTTTTCACAATAGAGAGCACCTGTGAAGACCAACTGCTCTTTGCCTGCAGGTGCAGGCAGTTGAGGAGCCACCCTCAGCAGAATAGAATCATGCAATCAGTCAGGGTTGGAAGGCACCACAATGATCAGCCAGTTCCAACCCCCCTGCCATGCCCAGGGACACCCTACCCTACACCAGCCCACCCACACCCTCAGCCACCCTGCCCTTAAACATCTCCAGGGATGAGGCTTCAACCCCCTCCCCAGGCAACCCATTCCAGCCTCTCACCACTCTCATGCTCAACAGCTTCCTCCTCACATCCAGGCTGACTCTCCCCACCTCCAGCTTTGCTCCATTTCCCCCCAGTCCTGTCACTCCCTGACAGCCTAAAAAGTCCCTCCCCAGCTTTTTTGTAGGCCCCTTCAGATCCTGGAAGGCCACAAGAAGGTCACCTGGGAGCCTCCTCTTCTCCAGCCTGCACAGCCCCAACTCTTTCAGTCTGTGCTCACAGCAGAGCTGCTGCAGCCCTCTGAGCATCCTCCTGGCCCTTCTCTGGACACTCTCCAGCATCTCCACATCCCTCTTGTCCCAGGGGCTCCAGAACTGGATGCAGTACTCCAGGTGAGGTCTCAGCAGAGCACAGTAGAGGGGCAGAATCACCTCCCTGGCCCTGCTGGCCACAATTCTGCTGCTGCAGCCCAGGCTCTGATTCTATGACACAGGAACCTGAAGCCACTCAAAGATCACTGCACATATTCCTGGTAGGCTTCACCATGAGAATAAAACCAGTTCCAAGTCAACCAATCTACCAAAGAGATTCACTGTGTTTGTTTGCTTAGACCAGAACAATTTAGTCAGTGAACTCCTTCTATTAAGCTGCTTTTCCAGCATAAAATGACTTTAAAATACCAGAGTTTGCTCTGTCTGCTTATAAAACTATGGTTTTATATTAAGACAGCTAAAAATGCTGCAGTGATGAATTATCTAACACCCTCTGGACTGGGAGAAGTTCTCCTCTCCAAAAATCCTCTTTGGCAAACTCTTCTGGTTGGCATCCCCCCACATTTTGCTTAGTCTCTCTCAGGTTATAACTATGGAGAACAAGGAGCAGCTTCTGTAGTTCCTATAGAAAAGTCTGCAGAACCTCAATGATCACCTCTGAGATCAATAAGTAACTTGAATAAGGATCTTGGGCAGTAGACCACTGACATTTTGTTCTTAGAATTATCATTACCAGTTCTTGTTGGCTTACAGCTATACTTTGTTAGCTTACAGCTAGACTTTGACTAGTTGTGTTTCTCAGCAGGAGAAAAAGTGATATAGTGCACATGTTGCTTTTCTTTCTTCTCACAGCTAAGGATTTCATTTCTCTCAGTGAAATACTTCAATTAGTCTCAAACCAGCACAACAAACTGAGGATGGTTTCTAGATTCAGAGAATGAATCAGAGTGAATCATAGATTTATAGATTCAGAGAAGGACTCACAGAATTCAGAGATTGAATCACAGATTCAGAGAAGGACTCACAGAATTCAGGGACTGAATCATAGATTCAGAGAAAGACTCATAGAATTTAGAGACTGAATCGTAGATTCAGAGAAGGAATCACAGAATTCAGAGACTGAATCATAGATTCAGAGGACTCACAGAATTCAGAGACTGAATCATAGATTCAGAGAAGGAATCACAGAATTCAGAGACCTTGAAGATCATCCAGCTCCAATCCCTCTGCCACGGGCAGGGATACCTTCCACCAGCCCAGGTTGCTCAAAGCCTCATCCAACCTAGCCTTGAACACTTCCAGGGAGCAGCATCTAAAATCTCCCTAAGCAACCTATTCCAGCATCTCACCACCCTCAAAGTAAAGGATTTCTTCCTCATCTCCAGCCTCAATCTGCCCTCCCCAAGCTTCAGTCTTGGTCTCATGATTCAAAATATCATTCATTACTGCCTATTTCTAGCACACCATTAAATTAGGGCATCCCTCATGCTTCTGCAGAGGAAATCCCACTCTACACCATTTGTTTTTCTTCACTGCTTCTCTCCAAGACTTGTAAGTGGAATACAAAGGTGGTTTCTAAATGGGAAACACGAGGCAGCCTACAGACATTACAGCTTCATCATTCTCTTCAGAGCAACCCCCACACAGCCCGGGAAGCAGTTCAGAATCTTCCCCACATTTCACCCTCTGCTTTCTCTTTGCACAGCAGCAAATAAAAGCAGTACAAGTTCCAATTAGGCAGGTGCTTGCTGCACAGCCAGCTCAGGCTTTGGAGAGCCAACAGCTTTGGGAAGAAGGAGTTTTACAGTTGCAGACCCAGGGGAATACTTAAGCACTCCTTTAACTCGAAGCAAGCCAGCCTGCTGACTTCAGCAAAACCCTTGGCAGACCCAACCTTGTGCACCAGCAGGCAGCCAATATTTCTCCTTCGGGGAAGTGCCTACTCACAGGCTTAGTTTTACACACAACCAAGGAAGCCCTGGAGCCTCAGGTTAAGCAAAAAAAGGCTTTGACAGCACTGAAGAGCCACCAGAGAATACCTATTCTGTTCTTTTGCCATCAAGACAACAGCAAAACATCACAGAGAGACAAAAGACATCGTTATGTGCTTACCGGCTGGCTGAGCTGTCCCCATTTTCATACATTCCAAACGCAAAACAGATGCATTGGTGCATGGTTGCAACTCAGCACACTTAAAAGAAGATTTGAATTACCTCAGGCTGTTCTCCCCTCGCTCAACATTCAGGCAAAACCAGCTTGAAGCAATGCTGCTGCCATTCACCGAAGCCTTGCAGCTCCTCTGTCAAAATGAGGTCCTTTGTAAGCCAGCAGCCCTTGTGACCCAGCTGCAAAGACCCAGCAGCTGATCTCAATTGGAAGAGAAGCTGAAGCACAGGTGTGGAGCAAAATGGGGATTTGGGCAGGAGCTGCTTTCAGGGATGGCTCTCCTCAAAGCTCAGAAGCACCTCAGGAGATCATTTGGTTCTGCTAAAGCAAGATTAGCTCTAATCACATCATCCTTGATTAATGCATGCTCAACCTGTTCTTAATGACTTCCAGTGCTAGACCTCACTCCTTATCTTCTCTAGGCAACCCAGTGCTGTGCTTCACTATCCCCCTTTGACTATCTCACCCGTCTCAGGTAGCTCTCCCTTGCTTGAATATGTGCCATTAAGAGAGAAATAAGAGCCTGCAGCAGATAGGGAGAGGAATTTATTCCTTGCTTCTTCATCCATTTGAAAACTTCCTTCTATCTCCCCATAATCTTCACCTCTCCAGACTAAACACACCTAATTCCTTTCTTGGGTTTCTGCTTACCATCCTGAAGATCCTGGGAATTTCAGCCACTTTTGCTGCCAAAGCTCAAAGAACTTTTATGAATAGGGTTGCAAAATGCTTTAGGAAAAAAATCATCTGTGCATCTCTGTGCAAGCTACAGTTGAATTTAACTACAGTGCAGCTAACACTTTGCATGGACCATAGACTCACAGAATCATAGAAACACTCTGCTGTGCTCTCAGGAGGATTTGCTCTGCCCTAGTGAGGCTCCACATGGAATACTGCATCCACTGCTGGGCTCCCCAGTTCAGAAGGGACAGGGATCTACAGAAGAGAGTCCAAGGGAGGGCTGCAAGGATGTTGTAGGGACTGCAGCACTGCCTGATGAGGAAAGGCTGAGAGCCCTGGGGCTGCTTAGTCTGCAGAGGAGAAGGCTGAGAGGGGATCTCAGCAATGTCTAGCAACAGCTGAGAGCTGGGGGGCAGGAAGAAAGGGACATGGATAGCCTCTGCTCATTGTGCCCTGGCACAGGACCAGAGGCAAGGGATGGCAACTGCAGAACATGAAGCTCCACCTCAACATGAGGAAGAACTTCTTGACTGTAAGGGTCCCAGAGCCCTGGCACAGGCTGCCCTGAGAGGTTGTGGAGTCTCCTTCTCTGGAGCCTTTCCAACCCTGTCTGGATGTGTTCCTGCACGACCTGTGCTGGAACCTCTGGTCTTGCTCTGGCAGGGGAGCTTGGACTCCAGTATCTCCAGAGGTCCCTTCCAACCCCTAACATCCTGTGGTCCTGTATCTGCCTTATAGAGAGGAGGAATACAATAAAATCCTATAAATAAACTTCATTATTTTGATTCCTATGCAAACAATAATTCAACTCATGTCCTTGCTGTAGTTTCTTTCTGGTCCAGCTTTGTCCACTGAGAGAATGTTCCTAACCTTCAGAAATACATTTCCTGGCAAGAGGATTTGAAACAAAGACAGGGACAGCCTCTGCTCATTGTGCCCTGGCACAGGACAAGGGGCAAGGGATGGCAACTGCAGAACATGAAGCTCCATCTCAACATGAGGAAGAACTTCTTGACTGTAAGTCTCAGAGCCCTGGCACAGGCTGCCCAGAGAGACTGTGGAGTCTCTTTCTCTGGAGACCTTCAAGCCCTGCCTGGATGTGTTCCTGTACAACTTTCACTGGATTCTCTGATCCTGCTCCGACAGAGGGGTTTGGTCTTGAAGCACTCCAGAGATCTCTTCCAACCCCTAACATCCTGTGATCTATCACTGCTTCCACTGCACTCAGTGAATTGGTTAGAGAGAAAAAAAGAAGAGAAGCAACACAGACCCAAACCAAACCAAGATTTGACTTAAATAAGAACGATATAACAAAACACCCAATATTTTAATGAGAGAAAATGAATCTCCACACATTGGCACCTCTGTACAGCTTCCTTTTTTTTTTTGGTGGGGGAGTTTGGTGATATAGATTATTTTTTATATATATATATATCATTTTAAGCTGTTTACAAATAACTTTTAATGCTTCAAATATTACATAATGTTGATATCATATTTCTAGCAGAAATAAATATATTGCACTTAAAAAAAGAAACTTCTCCTTAGATGTTGCTTCATAGTTTATGGGCATAGCTTTTTTTTGTTTGTTTGTTTGTTTTCCTTTTTCTTTTGTTGTTTTTTTTGGGGTTTTTTTGGTTTGTTTTTTTTTTTTCCCCCTCCATAAAAAGCTTTTCCCCCTCCCCATCCCCAACCCCTAATCCCAGATACACACAAACACACACTTCAGTACAGGGTGAATGTGCTCAGGCAAGGCATGATAAACAACAAAGCCAACACAGCAAACAGCAGACCTGTGGTACATCCTGTATAAAAGTGGTTACATCCAGTTGGGGTTTTTGGGTTTATTCTTCACCTTCTTTTATTTTCAACCCAAATCTTTCCTCACCTTTCTGAAGGTACAATGAAAACCAAAATAAAACAAACAAGAAAAGAAAGTTTAAATGTGCTACAGGTAAAATACAGCAAACTGTATTTTTTGTCCTTAAACTAGCATTAAAAGTTACCTCCAAGTTCACTTCAAATCACTGTGTAGGTTTTTTCCTTCCAAAACAAAACCAAAAAGAAGATAAAATAGAGAAGAATTTGGCATTTTGATCAACTGCAGGCTCTAGATGCAAGGACAGTTTGAGACAGGGTAATGCAGACATCCTCTGACCAGCTAAGGAGGGCTTAGTAAAGAAGCTACATCTCCTGCAGCAGAAGATGCTCTGGAAGGAATGGTGGGACTCAGAGCTCACTAAAACCAAAATTAGCTTCCTGGTGCACACTGCAGATGAGGAGTAAAAGCTCTGTGGCCATAATCACAGAATCAACCAGGTTGGAAGAGACCTCCAAGCTCATCCAGCCCAACCTAGCACCCAGCCCTAGCCAAGCAACCAGACCATGGCACTAAGTGCCCCAGCCAGGCTTGGCTTCAACCTCTCCAGCCACAGCCACTCCACCACCTCCCTGGGCAGCCCATTCCAATGCCAATCACTCTCTCTGCCAACAACTTCCTCCTAACATCCAGCCTAGACCTGCCCTGGCACAGCTTGAGACTGTGTCCCCTTGTTCTATTGCTGATTGCCTGGAAGCAGAGCCCAACCCCACCTGACTACAGCCTCCCTTCAGGTAGTTGTAGATAGTCCTTCCCAGATCAGGAGCCTTTACCCCTTGCCCAGGGGTAAATAAATGACTGCCATGTGTATTTGCTTACAGATTTCCACAGCTCCTTATGTTTTTACCACTATTTTTGTTGCTATTTCTCTCTCTCTCTCTCTCTAACAGACATACATCAACAAGATGTATTGGAGAACAAAGTCACCAGCCAAAATGTTGGCAGTTTAAAAGAGCTTTCAAATTCCAGTTATGTTTTTGCTGGATGTTGGAAGCAGCAACATCATTTGTTTTGTGTCTACACACTCATGCAGTGTCCCAGCTTCCATGGATAAAGCCTTCTGGTAGGTTCAGACTGGATGTCAGGAAGAAGTTCTCGCCCATGAGGGTGGTGAGACCCTGGATGGGGCTGCTGCCCAGGGAGATGATGGAAGCCTCATCTCTGGAGGTGCTTAAGGCCAGGCTGGATGAGGCTGTGGGCAGCCTGATCTGGGGTAGGGTGTCCCTGGGCATGGCAGGGGGTTGGAACTGGCTGATCTTTGTGGCCCCTTCCAACCCTGCCTGATTCTATGAAAATTTGCACTTCTGTAGCTTGTGCTGCCAAGTTCATGAACTACCACACAACTCAACCAGCTCTGAACTCAGGAAGAAGCATGAAGAGGTTCATTAAGGCAAAGGGCAATTCCAGATGTCAATACAGGCTGAGGGGTGATGAGATGGAGAGCAGCCCTGCAGAAAAAGACTTGAGGTGCTGGTGGATGAGAGGCTGGACATAGCCAACAGTGTGAGTTCGCTGCCCAGAAGGCAAATGGTATCCTGGGCTGCATCAAAAGCAGTGCGGTCAGAGATGGAGAGAGGGGATCCTGCCACTCTGCTGAGACCTCACCTGGGGCACTGCATCCAGCTCTGGAGCCTTCAGTATAGGAAGGACATGGACCTGATGGAGCAGGGCCAGAGGAGAGGCACAAAAGTGATCAGGGGGCTGGAACACTTCTGCTACAAGCACAGGCTGAGGGAGCTGGGGGTGTGCAGCCTGGAGAAGAGAAAGCTCTGGGGTGACCTAATAGCAGCCTGCCAGTACCCAAAGAGAGCTAGAGGAAGGCTGCAGAGGGACTGGTTATGAAGGCCTGCAGGGACAGGGTGAGGGGCAATGATTTGAAATTAGAGAAGAGCAGATTTAGATTGGATGTTAGGAACAGGTTCTTTACCATGAGGGTGGTAGAACACCAGAACAGGTTGCCCAGGGAGGTAGTTGAGACCATATCCCTGAAGATATTCAAGGTGAGGTTCAACAGGGCTCTGGGCAACCTGATCTAGTTGAGGATGTCCCTGCTGACTGCAGGAGAGTTGGACTGGATGACCTTTGGAGGTCCCTTCCAACCCAAACCGTTCTATGATGCTATCTGCATTACAAACTCTCTACCTTTATCCACTTGGTCTCTGCTTGGTTTTCAGTTCACACCTAGGACAGTACCACCAAAACCCAGTGGCACTGAATTTCCATCTTCCAAGTGCCTCAGGCCATACAAAACAATACTGCAAACCAAACAGCCACGTTTAAAATGCTTTTTATGCCTAGCTTCTCTCAGAGCTCCAAAGGAAGAGGAAAACAAAATTCAGACCAAGTCAGCTTTTGTTGTAGTGAGGACCTGAGGCTGCTGACTGACTGCAGATAAAAGAGCAGTCCAGAAAACACCCAAAAGTCCTTGCAGAGGATAATCTCATCCTTCCCCTTGAAAAATCATATCCAGGCATGTTCCCCCCTCCCTTCTTAAACCCAACAACAGAAACCAGCACCAGTTTGCTTAGCCAAGAGGGCTCATAAAGGTGAAGGGAGCTGCTCATGGGATATAAAAAGTGAATTATGTTGGAAATGGAATTCTAGATCACCTTTGGCATTCCCAGACCATCTACTAGCAACAGATGTTCCCTCCTGGACTTGATTTGATTTTGAGAGAGGTACAGCAGCTCCTTCAATAAATAACTGAGTTATGGTCCAAACAGTGCAGATAATTTTGGAGGAAGAGCAATTCCACTCTTCAATTCATCAGGAATTTACCTTCCTTTTCCTCCAGCTGTGAAACTGGAAATGCTGAAGCTGATTTTTGGTAGGGTTGTAGTCTTTTCTGCAGTGTTCTGGCATTGTTGCTGTCACTACAGTCACTGTTCTTACTGTTGGACTCGAGTTTTTAGGTGAGGATGCTGAATGAAATCCCATTTCTGTTACAGCCCAGAAGTTTGTGCCTAGACTTTAGGGGGGGACAAGAGCTGTGTTCCTGGAATCATTCCCATTGCTGTCCACAGGGAAGGTGAGAGGGACAGGGAAAAGATATTTTGCAAAGTGGCAAAACCTTCAGGTTGCACCTCCTGTGGCCTCTGTGAACTTAAGCCCTTCAAACTCAACTGTGCAACAGGTTTTGGAGGTAAAAAATTGTGAGACCAAAGCAAAAAAAGTGATAATTGGACATGTCCTATGAGGAGAGACTGAGGGAGCTGGGGCTGTTCAGTTTGGAGAGGAGAAGGCTCTGAGGTGACCTTCTTGTGGCTTTCCAGTATCTGAAGGGGGCTACAAAAAAATCTGGGGAGGGAGTTTTGAGGCTGTCAGGGAGTGACAGGACTGGGGGAAATGGAGCAAAGCTGGAGGTGGGGAGATTGAGACTGGATGTGAGGAGGAAGTTGTTCAGCATGAGAGTGGTGAGAGCCTGGAATGGGTTGCCCAGGGAGGTGGTTGAGGCCCCATCCCTGCAGGTGTTTAAGGCCAGGCTGGCTGAGGCTGTGGGCAGCCTGATCTAGGGTAGGGTGTCCCTGCCCATGGCAAGAGGGTTGGAACTGGCTGATCCTTGTGGATCTGACTGATTCTTTCATTCTGTGACCTCTTCCCTGATGGCAGTGTCAGTGTTCAAGCTGCTGGCTTGGATTCTGAGCCTCACCACATGCCCTGCCAACCCCAGAGAACTGAATGGAACTGCAGAAAGAAACAGGTAGAAGAAACAGAGTTCTTCTTCCTTAGTACCTGTCACCATAGTTCTGGACCAAGAGACTAACTAAAAGTTGGTTGCTTTCTAGTAGTTCTGGACCAAGAGACTAACCAGAAGTTGGTTGCTTTGCAGGAGCTCTGAACTAAGAGACTAACTAAAAGTTGGTTGCTTTCTAGTAGTTCTGGACCAAGAGACTAACCAGAAGTTGGTTGCTTTGCAGGAGCTCTGAACTAAGAGACTAACTAAAAGTTGGTTGCTTTGCAGTAGCTCTGGACCAAGAGCCTAACTAAAAGTTGCTCTTCATTCACACACAGAGCACTGAACTTTCAACTGGCCTCAGGTGATATTTTGTCAGAAGGTCCAACAGTGAGTAAAGGGAAATGAGGATGATACTGCAGCTAGCTGAGATGATTGAAATGACCAATTTGACAAGATCTGGATTTCAGCTACTGGGAAATACCTGCAGATGGCCCCTTGCTGTGGGACACGAGTAGTGACCTCCAGTAGAAACTGGGACCAGCCTGGGAGGCTGTCATTGCTTGGTATGATGGGGCAATGGGACAAAGAGCAGGCAGGTGAGTTGTCACAGAGACAGGAGGTGACTCAGTGTTCTGAACTCTGCTTCTTACTCTACGATACCAACACACAGTGGTCAAAAGTAGAGGAGAATCATGCCCCAAAGAGGTCTGGTTTCCAGCTTTTTAATATATGATATTGGATTGCTGGTTCTTTTTTCTCAGCAGATGTGTGCCATCATCTCTACTTTGAGTGCAACTCCACCCAGAAACTCTGTCCTGACTTCTTGCTTACAGTGAAGCCCCAGCTCCTGCCAGGCAGCAAACCAGCCTCACCCTGGTACCCTTCAGCAGTGCAAAGGGTTTGTCTTAGCTCTCTGAAGAGAGATCACCTTTTTTTTCACACACCTCTACAGCTTCTCTGTCATATCAGGAGTGACATAATGGAATTGGTGGGCAGTAATTCAAGTGAGAACTCTAAATACTAACTGGAAAACAAAACAAACCCAAAATGCAGATATGAATTAAAACAAACCAAACACACAACCTTACATGTGAAGTTCTGCACTGATGTTTTCCCAAGGAAACTCCACCATTCTACTGGCACATGGAAAACCAAACAGTACAACCCTCACTTTCCTGGCCATAAAAGCTTGTGTAATATCAGCTGTGTCCAAGCCCAAGGAACTCAGAGCAAGTAGAAAGATAATCCAATGTCACTCCTCTTATACCAGCCCACTGGTCACAGGTTGGTCTGGAGGGACCCAGACTGAGATGCTGTTAAGTTGGTACACATTGCAGCTAGAAGCAGGTCTGCAGTGGAAACACCGCACCAAACAAGCACTGATTCTGTACCTTGACTTTCTAAGTTGAAGTAACAGTATTTTTTTCCCCCCAAATCACCATTTTCCTTCATCCTACCTTAAGAGGCAGCTAAATTACTCTTCCTAGGATACAGGGCAAGCTGTTTTTTTTTTAGTCTGAAGGACAGAATCCATCACTACTGCTACAGTCCTGTAGCACAGTTCTCTTTTTGGAACCACAAAGTGGTTTGTGAAAGAAGGAAAGAAATAAAGAAAGAGTCCTCAGTCATTTTCTTTTTGAGATCGTAGTAGCAACTAAGAAATACTGCTTTTGGTGAAGACAGTCTTTTAAGAAGAAAAAAAGGACAGTGGTCTTCTCCACTCTGTCCCATTCCCAGCAGAAGTCTGCTTGAGATAAAGCCTAAAACATGCTCAGAGTTCTTGCAGTAGGTTTTTCAGTCCCAAGAAGAGATGGAGAGGAGTAGGAGTATTGCCTTTTGCATATGGAAACAAAAAAACCAAACCCAAAGACCTATGCACACTGAATTTGCACACTGCTGAGCAAACCTCAGCTCTCTTTGCTAGGTGTAATGCACCTTTGGACCAGAACTCCTGGGAACTTTGGGATCCATTGCTGCTGTGGTACGCATAGGTCTGTGAGCAGCTCCAAGCTGCAACGCACTCTCCTTGTGATCCCTGGGCAGAGGAATCTGATATCCGTAATGTATTTGCTCAGCTGGTTTGATAACAAGTTCAGCATTCCTGCCACAGGCCTTTCAGGAAGGTCTCTTGTCTTATTCACACCAAACTTGCACGTTACAACCTGGTGTTTCTCTTGCCTCACGGCGCTCATACGAACGGAGTCATCACTGCGGAGGAGTGACGCAGTCCCTGGATGGCTGCATAAGGACCCTGCTGGAAATAGTGGTGGTACCTGGGCATGTGGAAGGAAGGGAAAGTGGGGCCACTACCTTGCATGGAGCTGGCTATAGCAGTGGGTGTAAGAGGCATTCCCAGGCGGCTGTAGGGAGGCAGAGATCCTTGGATTGGGTGAGGAATGGGTGTAGCTATGGATGCGGTGCTGGTACCCAGGGCGCTCAAAGGCTGCGGATGCTGAAATCCAGGGAAACTGGTTGAGGAGGATACCCAGGAGCTGAGGGACAAGTTATCAGAGGTTGTGAAGGCTGAGCCTGCAAGCAAAGAGAAAGGATGGCTGATGTTTGTGCTGCAACACACAACAAACAGGGAGGAAGAAAAAAGGATTTCACAGGGAGGTTGATTTTCACCGAGTCAAGTCATTAAAGCCACGCCATAAACATAATCGCAAGCTCCCAAGTGTGTGTCTGTCTACATCCTGAATGCAATGTGGGGGTTGTTGCATATTGTGCTAGTTTGAGCCTAGCTAGCA
>WAAF01011092.1:8938-27146 GCA_013400475.1 Tricholaema leucomelas | reverse complement strand
CCCAGGGAGGTTGTGGAGCACAGAATCAACCCTGTTGATTCTATGATTCTATAAAGGTGGTCTTCCCAGCTGGACTTGATGATCTTGGAGGTCTTTTCCGACCCAAACAGTTCATAGAATCAAGCAGGTTGAAAGAGACCTCCAAGCTCAGCCAGCCCAACCTAGTACCCAGCCCTGGCCAATCAACCAGACCATGGCACTAAGTGCCCCAGCCAGGCTTGGCTTCAGCACCTCCAGGGACAGAGACTCCACCACCTCCCTGGGCAGCCCATTCCAATGCCAATCACTCTCTCTGACAACAACTTCCTCCTAACATCCAGCCTAGACCTGCCCTGGCACAGCTTGAGGCTGTGTCCCCTTCTTCTGTGGCTGGGTGCCTGGCAGCAGAGTTCTATGAAAATCCATTTAGGTACCTTCATGAAGTGGATTGCCTTCACTCATCCTTTCTTTGCTAACATGAAGCTGTTAATTACACTACAGCTCTGGCTGGGTCCCTGTGCTCAGCTTTCTCAATTCCTAGTAGCAGTGAGGTCATCCTTCCTAACTCAGCAGAGCCAGACTGATGGGCAGTCACTGTGGTTCTTTCAGATGTACAGAGCATTGAACATCCACATTGTCTTGGTTGGGTTAGAGATCTGGACAGACACAAACCACATCTCTGTGCTGGATGGCTCAGCTGGAGATGTCCTGAGCAGATTTGTTTCTTGGAGGCAGAAAGATCTTCTCAAGCGGTCGCGAAACGACGTCGGACACCTCATCATGTAAGTGTTTGCTGAGTGGCAACGCTGCCAGGGCTCATAGCCTGTGGGATCTGGGGGCTGTGCAAGAAGGGAAACACAACTACAGTAAAACTCACTCAGCTTCCAAACTGCTTTGACCTGGAAAATGTCTGCAGGTAACGAACCCTTTATAGATAACCACATCCAGGTAGTTCTGTTTGCGCAGGCTGCCCAGGGGGTTGTGGAGTCTCCTTCTCTGGTGACATTCAAGACCCACCTGGACGTGCTACTGTGTGTACCTAGATGATGCAGCTCTGGCAGGAGGGGCTGGACTCAATCTTTCAAAGTCCCTTCCAACCCCTAACATTCTGTGATGCTGTGCAGGGAGGCTGGGCCAGATAACCTCCATGAGTGCCTTCTAGCCTTGGCCATTCTTGGAAGCAAAGACAGAGAAGATTTGGGTGTTGGATCATTATTTCCAAGTTATTTTATTCCTCATCTGGGATAGGGTGTCCCTGCCCACGGCAGAGGGGTTGGAACTAGATGACCCTTGTGGTCCCTTCCACCCCTGTCTGATGCTATGATTCTGCTCATGATTACATTCCAGGCTCTAATATTAATTGTTCACAATAGTGGAGCTCTTACACAGTAGTAAACTTCCTCTTGATTCCAAGGAGGCCACATTCTGTCTTGCAGTACTTTTGAACTCATCACTATGTCTAAGCAGAAATCATCAACCTTCAGCCTCTCTTTCAGCAACAACTTCAAACTGCTTTTGTTGCAGAGGGAGAAGCTCCTACGATGGGTCCATTGGCATGGCTTTTGTGGGTACTGTCTGCTCACAGGTCCAGGGAGGGTCCATCAGCACCGTAAGTACCTCCTGTGCTGGTTGCTGGAAGAAACCAGGGCAGGAGCTGCTAAATGGTCACAGAAATGCTGCAGGTGGCACAAAGAGGCTCCTGAGCAGCTGAAGGCTTTCCCCTCTGCACCCACACAACCCAGAGGTGTAGCTGCTGCTGTTGCCAAGTGTTATTTGCACAGAGCTGCCTGCCAGAGCATCCCAAATGAAGTGCCCTTTGCTGCCCTGTTTGCCCAAGCCACAGCAGCCTTGCAGCTGGATGGTTCCTGTCCTGGGGGTTGCTTAGGTAAAGGCCTGTACAGTAAAAAAATCACCCACATTTCCCAGTGTCTATCTTCAGCACATTCCAGTCCACTTGGCCAATTTATTCTTCAATTAGTGTTTTGATCACCTTTTGGTAATCTTTTGTTGTATTGGAATAGGCTGCCCAGGGAGGTGGTGGAGTCACCATCCCTGGAGGTGTCAAAGCAAAGCCTGGTTGGGGCACTTAGTGCCATGGTCTGGTTGATTGGCCAGGGCTGGGTGAGAGGTTGGACTGGGTGAACTTGGAGGTCTCTTCCAAACTGGCTGATTCTGTGATGATGATGAAGAAAAGTCCATCCTCCTGCCATCAGAGTTCACGACCACAGTGCTCATGGGATGGGAATGCAGCTACAGAATACTGTGGGGCTTTGGGTTTTTTTCTTTACTGTTTACTCTCTTTTTAACCTTTTTTCTTTTCCTTTGCCCATGGGTAGGCAGTGAACATGCTGCACTCTGCTCTCAAGTGCCTGCAGTTCCCCAGAGTAAGGCTGCAAACAGCCCACAGTTGGGCAGATGGCAACCTAAGTAACAAACCATTGGGCTTTGTCCTTCGCCTTGGGGCAGCACCACTACCTGCAGAGGTTCCTGCCCTTACCCTGTGGACACCACAATTTCATGGGCAGTCCTCAGAGGCAAATTCTGCTCTTTCAACAGTCTTTTGTCTCTGAAGGTTTCATAGAAATGAGTGTGGCTATTGGTCAGCTCAGTCACTCTTCAGAATATGATCCTAACGGAAGGAACAGAAAGAGTGGCAGAGCCTGGCCCTACCCACTCCCAACAGGGGTGGGTTGTCCTTGCTGCTTTCACTCTGCACTACAGTTCACAGCCCCTGGGAGCTTGACTGCATCAGCAGGCAGAAGCTTGGCAGCGTCTTGACTTCTGTCCCTCTCTGTTAGTTGCAGCACAGCAATATGCTACGTCATGCCACAGTGGTGGCACACGAGCTGGGGCACAATCTGGGCATGAAGCACGACGACAAAAGGTGTCCTGCAGCCTACATCATGCACAGCACAGATAAGTAAGATTCCAGCTGCCTGATTTTACTAGTGCTGGTTGTTCAGCTGCTTGAATGTGCCCAGAGAAGGGCAGCAAGGTTGGGGAGGGGCCTGGAGCAGAGCCCTGTGAGGAGAGGCTGAGGGAGCTGGGGGTGTGCAGCCTGCAGAAGAGGAGGCTCAGGGCAGAGCTCATTGCTGTCTGCAGCTGCCTGAAGGGAGGCTGTAGCCAGGTGGGGTTGGGCTCTGCTGCCAGGCAGCCAGCAACAGAAGAAGGGGACACAGTCTCAAGCTGTGGCTAAGGTCTAAAGGAAGTGGGGCTGTTCAACCTGCAGAAAAGAAGGCTCCAGGGAGACCTCATAGCAGCCTGCCAGTGTTGGGAGGAGGCTACAGGAAAGCAGGGGTGGGACTTTTTACAAAGGAATGGAGTGATGGGAGAAGGAGTAGTGGCTTCAAAGGGAAAGAAGCCTGGTTCAGGTGAGACATTGGAAGAATTCTTCACCACGAGGGCGTGAGGCACTGGAGCAGGTTGCCCAGAGAGGCACCATCCCTGGAGGTGCTCAGAAACTGTGCAGGTGTGGCACTTCATGGCATGGTTTAGTGGGCATGCTGGTGGTGGGGTGACAGCTGGACTCCAAGCTGTGGAGGCTCTAACCCTGGAGGTGCTGAAGGTTGGATGGGGCAAGCTGCTCTAGCAGGAGGTGTCCCTACCCATGGCAGGGGAGGTTGGATCTGGATGACCTTTAAAGTCCCTTCTACTCCAATCCACTCTATCGTCCTGTGACACAAGAAGAAAATGCATTCCTGAGCTTCTAGGGGCTCCAAATGAAGGTGAAGGCCTTCCTAGGACCTATTTTCTGAACCAAGCCTGTTTAGGGCACAAACAAGGCAGTTCTAAGGCCTGCCCTGCACAGGGGGCCAGAGCAGATGACCTGATGCTCTCTTTCCTGCTGAGAACCCTTACATTTCTGCTCTGGATTGTTCATTCTAGTGCAAAAGAAAGGGAGGCAGCCCAGGGACCCCCAGCACTACAAAGCAGGAGGTTCATTACAGACTGGCAATATTTTAAGGGCTTCAGTTGTAGGTTTTTTCCTGTAAGCAAAATATTTATATTTGTTTAAAAATAATATAGACCACAGAATGGTTTGGGCTGGAAGGGACCTTAAAGATCATCCAGTTCCACCCCTGCTTCACCATGAGCAAGGATCTTTGACTAGACCTATAGAACATAGAATGGTTTAGTTTGGAAGGGACCTTAAAGATCATCCAGTTCCACCCCTGCTCCACCATGGGCAAGGACCTCCTATTAGACCAGGATGCTCAAGGCCTCATCCAACACAGAATCATAGAATGGTTTAGGTTGGAAGGGACCTCAAAGCTCATCCAGTTCCAACCCCCCTGTCCCGTAGACGAGGACACCTCCCACTACAACAGGTTGCTCAAGGTCTCATCCAGCCTGGTCCTGAACACCTCCCTGGGCAACCTGCGCCAGTGTCTCACCACTCTCACTGTAGACAGCTTCTTCCTAACATCCAGTTTCAATCTCCCCTCTGCCAGTTCAAACCCATTCCTCCTCATCCTGCCATTACTAGACCTTGTCAAGAGCCCCTCCCCAGACCTCCTGGAGCCCCTTTCAGATCCTGCAAGGCCACTCCAAGGTCTCCTCGAAGCCTTCTCTTCTCCAGGCTGCAGAGCCCAAACTCTCTCAGCCTGTCCTCAGAGCAGAGCTGCTGCAGCCCTCTCAGCATCTTGGTGGCCTCTTCTGGACTGGCTACAACAATTCCATGTCCTGCTTGCGCTGGGGGCTCCAGAACTGCACCCAGGACTGCAGGTGGGGTCTGAGGAGAGCAGAGCCAAGGGGCAGCATCCCCTCCCTTGCCCTGCTGCCCACACTGCACTTGCTGCAGCCCAGCACAGGGTTGCTGTCTGGGCTGCACTCACACTGCAGGCTCCTGTTGAGCTTTTCACCAACCCATATTATGCTTTCCAGTGGATCCAGGAACTTCAGCAGCTGCAGTGCTGATGACTTTGAGAACCTCATTCTAAATGGAGGAGGAAACTGCCTTAGAAACCCTCCCAAAGCCAGCAGTGTTTACAAGGAGCCTGCCTGTGGCAATAATGTGCTTGATGACAACGAAGAATGTGACTGTGGAAAACCAGAGGTAATGAACAGGACCCAGCTGGGTGCTTCTGGTACCTTGAGGCTCTTCGTTGTACAGCACTGCCTTTCTCCCTTCCTTGCAGCAGGACCTGGGGAGTTTCCCTTGTAAATTCACATTTTTGCAAGCACTGTAATGATACATTGCAGAAGGAGATTAAAACCATAGCTTGGCCTCCCTGTGGGCTCAGTTAAGGAGGACAGGACCCCACAGAACTTGGAGCCCATGCCTAAAGCAGAGGAGCATCCCAGTGCAGAGGCACCAGGGGAGTTCTGCTGGTTTTAGCCATGTGGGTATTCCTGTCACAGCAAAGAGCCTGCCTAGCAGCAGAGCACGGACAGGTTCCCTTCTGTGCACCTTGAGCTTTGCCTGTGGCATTTGCATCGTCAGGGATGGCCCTCAAAGGGTGGGTGTGTGACTCATTCTGTAGGAAATCACAGCTCACAGATGTCAGGGGTTGGAAGGGTCCCAAAGAGATCATGCAGTCCACTCCCCCTGCCAGAGCAGGACCACACAATCCAGCTCAGGGCATACAGGAACACATCCAGAGAGGCCTGGAAAGGCTCCAGAGAAGGAGACTCCACAGCCTCTCTGGGCAGCCTGTGCCAGTGCTCTGGGACCCTTACAGTAAAGAAGTTCCCCTTTGTGTTGAGCTGGAACCTCCTGTGCTGCAGCTCCCATCCATTGCTCCAGTTTATATCCACTGCTCCTTGCCCTGTCCCAGGGAGCAAGTGAGCAGAGCCTGACCCCCAGCCCTCAGATAAGATGGGTAGGGGGTGCCAAGTGTTATTAAAAACCAGAGTGTTCTGCTTCTTTTAGAGTCCACTTGTGGTGTACAGCTACCCCCACCCCCGTGACCCAGCACAGAAAACATGGCTTCGTGGTGACCTGTAGTGAAAAACCACACCCAAAGTGAAGCTGGTTGGGGCAGAAGGCTGCCAGCCTCACCAGGTGCAAGGGGTGGTGTGTTTGAGGTTCAGCTGGTCTGTCTGCTTGGTTTGATGCTGTCCTTTTTAGAGCAAGGCAACGTCACTGTGTCCTCTTCAGAGCAAGGTAAAGATCAATCACTGTGTCCCCTTCTCCCCACCTGTGCTTCAGGAGTGCTCTAACCCCTGCTGTGATGCTGCAAGCTGCAAACTCACCCCTGGCTCGCAATGTGCTCAAGGGCTGTGCTGCAAGGACTGCAAGGTAGGCTGTGTCCCACCGAGCCAAACTGACAACGTTTCCTGGGGCTTTTTAGTGCTGCGGAGGAGAAACCTGGATGGGACACTTAGTGCCACTGGCTAGTGGATTGGCTAGGGCTGGGTGCTAGGTTGGAATGGATGAGCTTGGAGGTCTCTTCCAACCTGCTTGATTCTATGAAGAGCTGTTGTAGTGTTCTGTGATCCACAACCTCCTTGGAGGTGTTCAGGACCAGATTGGATGAGGCCTTGAGTGACCTATTCTAGTGGGAGGTGTCCCCGCCTATGGCAGTGGGTTGGAACTGGATGAGCTTTGAGGTCCCTTCCAACTGAAACCATTCTATGATTCTATTTGTCAGATCTGTGTCTACGCTTAGCTTGGGCTTGAGACTGAACCATAGCAGTTGCTCTATCACACAGGGACCCATCCCCAGGAGAGAAGGGGGATTGGGAAAAGGGGAGGAGACCATGGGCTGAAAACTGAGTGGAATTAAGGGAAGAAAACTGATACCAACACCAGTCTAAAGCACAGCAAGTCATGCTCAGCCCAGCAAAGGTGCAGCACTCCCCATAAATGTGTCACATAGAATCAACCAGGTAGGAAGAGACCTCCAAGCTCACCCAGCCCAACCTAGCACCCAGCCCTGGCCAAACAACTAGACCATGGCACTAAGTGCCCCAGCCAGGCTTGGCTTCAACACCTCCCTGGGCAGCCCATTCCAGTGCCAGTCACTCTCTCCAGCCTGAACCTGCCCTGGCACAGCTTGAGGCTGTGTCCCACTTCTTCTGTCCCTGGGTGCCTGGCAGCAGAGTCCAACCCCACCTGGCTACAGCCTCCCTTCAGGTAGCTGCAGACAGCAATGAGCTCTGCCCTGAGCCTCCTCTTCTGCAGGCTGCACACCCCCAGCTCCCTCAGCCTCCCCTCACAGGGCTGTGCTCCAGGCCCCTCCCCAGCCTTGCTGCCCTTCTCTGGACACCTTCCAGCACCTCAACATCTCTCTTGAATTGAGGAGCCCAGAACTGGACACAGCACTCAAGGTGTGGCCTGAGCAGTGCTGAGCACAGGGGCAGAAGAACCTCCCTTGTCCTGCTGCCCACACTGCTCCTGAGCCAGCCCAGGATGCCATTGGCTCTGCTGCCCACCTGGGCACACTGCTGCCTCAGCTTCAGCTGCTCTCTACCAGCACCCCCAGCTCCCTCTCTGCCTGGCTACTCTCAGCCACTCTGGCCCCAGCCTGTAGTGCTGCTTGGGGTTGTTGTGGCCAAAGTGTAGAACCCTGCCCTTGGCCTTCTTCAGTATCATCCCATTGGCCTCTGCCCACCCATCCAGCCTGGCCAGGTCCCTCTGCAGGACTCTGCTACCTTCCAACAGTCAGTGGGAAGGCATCCATCAGAGGCCGAAGGAGAAGCAGGGTCAGGTGCAGCCCAGGCAAGAGCAGGAGCCCTGGCAGGACCCTCCCAGTGCATCAAGTGTGAAGTTTGTGATTGGGACACACCTCGGGTCAGCTGCCCCGTCTGACTCCCAACTGCTCATGGCCTGCAGCCCTTGGTTGGCCTAGGATTCTATCCCAGCAAAACCAGGACAAGGTGGAAAACTATCCTGTCCCCCTTGAAACCACAAAAAGGTTCCCATCTGTCAGTGTTTCATGTTAGAGGTTCCACTGCCACCAAGTAAAAGCAAAGCAGCTTCACTCTCTGGTCATCATTGCTCCTACAGCTCCCTGAAAGGAGATGACAGTGAGGTGGAGCTGCTGCTCTCTTCTCTCCAGAACCAAGCAGCAGAACGAGAGCAAATGGCCTGAAATTGAGCCAGGGGAGGTTTAGATTGGAGATTAGGAAACATTTATTTGTGAAAGAGTAGCCAGGCACTGGAAGAGGTTGCCCAGAGAGGTGGTGGGGTCCCTATCCCTGGAGGTGTCAAAGAACCCTCTGCCCATGTTGCTTTGGGGCATGGTTTAATGGCCATGGTGGGGTTGCATGATCTGAGAGTGTTTTTAATATGATTGCAGTTTAAAGTGGCAGGAGCAGAGTGCAGGTCCAAAATGGACTTCTGTGACCTACCTGAGTACTGCAATGGCAGCCATGCCTACTGCCCAGAGGACATCTACATCATGAATGGCTACCCCTGTGACAACATGAGGGCCTACTGCTACTATGGGCTGTGCCAGAGCTTTGATTCACAGTGTGAAGCTCTCTATGGGAAAGGTATGGCTGCCACCTGATGCCAACAGAGTCGCAGGCTCCTAAAGACTGCTCCACTTTGCCTTGCTCGGATGTTCCAGACAGTATAGTGCCTGACTAAGGTTCTCTGTGCTTCATACAGGGGCACGAAAAGCACCTGATGAGTGCTTCGAGAGGGCAAACATTAAAGGAGATAGGTTTGGAAACTGTGGAACAAGAGGAGGAGTGTACAAGAAGTGTCCTGTGCAGTAAGTCACCAGCAAATGAGAGCCAATCACAAAAATCTTCCTTGCAATGCACGTTGAGAAGTCCACAAAGATGCTGCAGCCTCGGCCCTGAGCCTGGGGCTCCCCTGCCCGGCTGCTGTGTCTTCAGTGAGCCTGGGGCTCCCCTGCCCAGCTGCTGTGGCATCTGCCCTGAGCCTGGGGCTCCCCTGCCCAGCTGCTGCAGCATCTGCCCTGAGCCTGGGGCTCCCCTGCCCGGCTGCTGTGTCTTCAGTGAGCCTGGGGCTCCCCTGCCCAGCTGCTGTGGCATCTGCCCTGAGCCTGGGGCTCCCCTGCCCAGCTGCTGCAGCATCTGCCCTGAGCCTGGGGCTCCCCTGCCCGGCTGCTGTGTCTTCAGTGAGCCTGGGGCTCCCCTGCCCAGCTGCTGTGGCATCTGCCCTGAGCCTGGGGCTCCCCTGCCCAGCTGCTGCAGCATCTGCCCTGAGCCTGGGGCTCCCCTGCCTGGCTGCTGTGTCTTCAGTGAGCCTGGGGCTCCCCTGCCCAGCTGCTGTGGCATCTGCCCTGAGCCTGGGGCTCCCCTGCCTGGCTGCTGCAGCATCTGCCCTGAGCCTGGGGCTCCCCTGCCCGGCTGCTGTGTCTTCAGTGAGCCTGGGGCTCCCCTGCCCAGCTGCTGTGGCATCTGCCCTGAGCCTGGGGCTCCCCTGCCCAGCTGCTGCAGCATCTGCCCTGAGCCTGGGGCTCTCCTGCCTGGCTGCTGTGTCTTCAGTGAGCCTGGGGCTCCCCTGCCCAGCTGCTGTGTCTTCAGTGAGCCTGGGGCTCCCCTGCCCGGCTGCTGCAGTGCTGGGTTCCTCAAAGTCTGTGAAGGAGAGTGGAAAGAGAGGAGATTATACCAATACAATACACAGAAGGTCAATCCATTTATGGAAGCTAGGAGTGGTACTTATGTAGTGGATTGGGTACAGACATGGGCACTTTTGATAGGTTCTGAAACAGAACCATTCGTTGTTTCCCAGAGCTGGCCAGCCTGCCCCCCTTCAAGGCCCCCTCGCACAGCTCAGCTACAGATAGCAGCTAACTTTCACAGCTTCTCTGCTAGCCTTCCCAAGGCTGCTTCCCTGCAGCTGTGCTCCTTATCAGAATGACCTTAGCATTACCCTTTGCTTCTTCACTTCAGCCTTCTTAATTCTGTCCAAACCCCAGCACTGTGGCCTCTGCCCTGAGCCTGGGGCTCCCCTGCCTGGAGGGTTTGTCTCCACTGGGCCTGGGGCTCCCCTGCTTGGATGGTGTTTGTCTCCACTGGGCCTGAGGGTTTCCCCTCTTCACCTTGTCTCCGGGTGTCGTTTGTTCTGTACAGGCACAGTCTGTGTGGCAAGCTACAGTGCACATCTGTTAGTCTTCACAATCTTCCAGCTTGGAGTGTTGTCAGTAACACATCTGGGGTTTTGTGTTGGTCTTCTGACTTCGACTTGGGATCAGATGTCCCTGATCCTGCTCAAGTTCATGATGGAACAGCCTGTGGAGAGCAGAAGGTAAAGCATGGAATAGATCCCACCAACTGGAAAGCTGTTAGCCTTTGTGATGGTTTGGGTGTTACCTGCCCCCCACTCTTATGAAATCACCCAGACTAGACTCAGATGAGCTGGAAATTAGAGCAGAGCTTTGTATGTTCAGCTTAGCACAAGATACAGGCAGAGATACACAAATATATACAGCTATAGGCAGATAAATACAAGTGAAAGAGCAATACAGAAACATAACAGCCCTCCCCACAACCAGAGTGCCCAGCAGGGGCTCCCAGCCACCCTTCCACCCCTCTACCTTATCCCAGACTCTGCCTTACATTCAAGGTGAGTTTGGAAGATCAGCCAGAGGGGTTAGGAAGCAGGATTAGTTACACAGACAGCAGGTCAGAGAGAAAAGGGAGGCAGCCAGAGAGCAACTCTGTTATCTGTGTTTGTGTCCTTGTTTCACACACCTCAGCCAGGCTGTGAGTGCAGCAGACATCAGCAGTGTTTCCTTTTCACAGCCTAGCATCTAATCCTTCTCACCAAACTATTGCAGCTAGGCTCAAACTAGCACACCTTTCAGAAGCACTACACAGCCATAGGACAACCAACCCCTGCCTTTCCAGGTATGCAGACAATGACTCAGCTCTTCCAAGTCTGGGCTGTTACAAAGCAGAACCACAAGAGCAGATATTCAAATTACTTCATCAAAATGCATCCAGAGACTTAAGAATTAATCTGAGGCCAAATGAGCTGTGAAGCTCTGGAGGTTCTGTCAGCCCTTTAGCTTCACACTTAAGCCAATGCTGGAGACTCATAAACATCTTTGTATCGCATACTGCGGGACACAGCTTCTTGTCTGCAGTGGGGTTGGGCTGAGGGCTGGACTCAGTGATCCTTGAGGGCTTCTCCAGCAGTTCTGTGTTTCTATGAGAAGGATCTGTTGGAGTTTTGTGTTTGAAAGTCACCAATGACCTGTTCCAGGCCTGTGTAGGGTTTGAATGCGTTGATGCGAGTCGCCTGGGCTACAGCTGTGACGTGAAGCAGAGCTGCAATGGCAATGGGGTGAGTAGGTGGTGTCTGCGTGCCCTGGTTCCTGGAGGCAGAGACAGGCAGCAAGTCCTGCACAAAAGCCATCACCAGCCAGGTGGCTCTGGGGCTTCTCTCCTGTGTTTGAGGCCAAGGGCACTTTTTTATCTGTAATTGATGTTGCTGTTCCCTAGGGAACTTTCTAATATCACTGAGCTGATGAATTGCAGAAGGAAAAGGTGCTCCAGGAGCACTCCTGATTGGTCCTGATTTTCCTATCTCCATAGAAAAAAAAAGATCAGAGTCCAAAGGCTTTAAAACTGAGGAGTCTTTGGGATCCTTCACAGGCCAACAAAGTCCCAAAGATCCAGTTCTGGAGAGGACACATTCCTGGGATCTGTATCAGATACAGATTCCTGGATCCGTACCACTTCTATGAGGAGAGCCTGAGGCAGTTGGGGCTGTGCACTCTGGAGAGGAGAAGGCTCCCAGGTGACCTTATTGTGGCCTTCTAGTATCTGAAGAGGGCTACAAGAAAGCTGGGGAGAGACTTTTCAGGCTGTTAGGTAGTGATAGGACTGGGGGGGATGGAGCAAAGCTGGAGGTGGGGAGAGTCAGCCTGGATGTTAGGAAGAAGTTCTTCAGCATGAGGGTGGTGAAACCCTGGAAGGGGTTGCCCAGGGAGGTGGTGGAAGCCTCATCCCTGGAGGTGTTTAAGGCCAGGCTGGATGAGGCTGTGGGCAGCCTGCTCTGGTGTGAGGTGTGCCTGGGCATGGCAGGGTGGTTGGAGCTGGCTGATCCTTGTGGTCCCTTCCAACCCTGACTGTGATTCTGGTTGAGTGTGAAAATCCAACAGGAGCACTACAACAGCTCTTCATAGAATCAAGCAGGTTGGAAGAGACCTCCAAGCTCATCCAGCCCAACCTATTGACTTCTATGCTTCTCTGTCCCGGAGGGCAAAGCTGACGCCCAGCGAGCACCTCACCTATTTCCGTGCCACAGGAGGCAGCACTGCCTGCTGCCCTGCACCGTTATTAATCGTTAACTGCGAAGAGATGCTGGGGGTCGGAGCAGGCTGCAGCCAGCGCTGATCCCTGCCCTGTGCCCGCAGGTGTGCAACAGCAACGGCAACTGCCACTGCGCCGCGGGCTGGGCTCCTCCCTTCTGCAACCGCCCCGGCTCCGGCGGCAGCCTGGACAGCGGCCCCGCTCCCGTCGGTAAGCGGCCGAGCCGCCCCGCCTGCTGCCGGCACGGCTCTCTGCTTGCTGCTAACTGGCACTTCTCACAGTCACAGCTTGTCAGGGGCTGGAAGGAACCTTCAAAGCTCATCCGGTCCAACCCCCTGCCAGAGCAGGATCTCCTATAGCAGATCACACAGGAGCGCTCCAGGCAGGTCTGGAGTATCTCCAGAGGGAGACTCCACAGCGCCCCTGGGCAGCCTGTGCCAGGGTTCTGGCACCCTCACAGGGGAAAAAAATCCTCCTCATGTTTAAATGAAACTTCCTCTGCCTCAGCTTCCACCACTGCCCCTTGGCCTGTCCCTAGGCATCACCCAGCAGAGCCTGGCTCCAGCCTCCTGGCACTCACCTGCACATCTTTATAGATACTGCTGAGGTCCCCTCTCAGCTCCTCCTCTCCCAGCAGCACAGCCCCAGCTCCCTCAGGCTCTGCTCCTACCAGAGTTGTTCCATTCCCTTCAGCATCTCTGTGGCTCTGTGCTGGACTCTCCAGCAGTTCTATGTCCCTCTTAAACTGGGGGGCTCAGAACGGGACATAGCACTCCAGATGTGGCCTCAGCAGGGCAGAAGGTCGGTAGAACCTCTTTTGACCTACTAACCACAGCCCTTCTAAACCACCTCAGAATGGCATTGTCCCTCCTGGCCCCCAGAGCACACTGCTGCTCGTGGTCTCTCTGCTGCCTGTGGCACATAACCACAGACTGACTCGGAGAGCAAAGGCTGCTGTCTGATGGGGGTCTGCAAACACCCCGGAAGGTGGTCTCAGGGGGAGTTGGACCTCTCTTGGTCTGAGATAAAAAGCAACACATGAGTTGCTTAGAAACGCAAACACATCTCTACATCAATTAGCACTCACTGAGGTATTTCACACAGGTTTGTATTAGCAATGCTGTGTCCAGCAGGAGCAGGGAGGGGATTGTCCCCTTGGACTCTGCTCTGGTGAGGCCACACCTCAAGTGGTGTGTTCAGTTCTGGGCTCTGCAACACAAGAGAGATGTTGAGGTACTGGAGCAGGTCTAGAGGAGGGCCATGAAGTTAGGGAAGGGCCTGGAGAGTAAATCTGATGAGAAGAGACTGAAGGAGCTGGAGACAGGTAGTGTGAGGAAGAGGAGGCCGAGGGGAATCCTCATTGCTGTCTATTGCTACCTGAAGGGACATCGCAGAGAGGCTGCTGCTGGGCTCTGCTCACAGGCAATTGGAGACAGAACAAGGGGGAATGGCCTCAACCTGAGGCTGGGGAGGTTTAGGTTGGACATTAGGAAGAAGTTTTTCATGCAGAGAGTGGTCAGGGACTGGAATGAGCTGCCCAGGGAGGTGGTCCAGTCACCCACCCTGGATGTGTTAAGGGTGGTTTGGATGTGGTGCTTGAGGATCTGGTTTAAGGTGTATCTTGTAGAGTAGGGTTCTAGGCTGGGCTTGGTGATCCTGAGGGGCTTTGCCAGCCTGCATATGTCTGTGACTCTGCTTCTGATTACATGAATGTAATAGGGGGAATGTAGAACAAGAGGGTGAAAGGTTTAGATATTGAAAGGGCCTAGAGAAATGAGAGGGGGTCAGGAGGTGCAGAGAGCAAGCAGCAGCAGCTGCTTTGTGTCCAAGCCATGAAATCCTGCAAAGGGAAAAAGGAAGAGACTTTGTTGGCTTCCACACAAAAATGCTCTCCCTCTTTGTTTAAAAGCACAGGGCATCACCTGTAGCTCTGCAAGGCAAAAAGCCAATTCATAGCTGCTCAAGTTTACCTACATCTATACTTGGGGAAAGGGGAGGCAAGAGAGAGGTGCAGATTAGCAGTGGGCAGGCAAAACCAGGATGAATTTGTCTGCTTTAGAATGCTTGGAAAAGGAAAGAAGGTTGAGTATGATACAACAGGCAGGGAGTAAAGCAGACAGAGCTCATCCTACTCTCTGATCACAGCATCCCAGTGCAGCTACACCTTTTAATCTGTAATCATTTGAAGATGTCAAGAAGGAACTAGTGGAGAGAGTCCAGGGTAGGGCTATGAAGGTGCTGAGGGGACTGGAAGGAGGAAAGGCTGAGAAATTTGCAGCTCTTTAGCCTGGAGATGAGAGAACTGAGGGAGGACTTCATCAGTGGTTAATATCTAAATGGAGGGGCTCAAAAATATGGGGGCAGGCTCTTTTCAGGGGGCAAAGGGCGACAGGCACAAACCAGAGCTCAGAAGGTTCCCTCTGAAGCAAGGAATAACTTCTTCCCTGTGAGGGTGCTAGAGCCCTGGAGCAGGCTGCCCAAAGAGGTTGTGGAATCTCCTCTGGAGACCACAAGCATATCTGAGGCTGTGATGCTGGGCAAGTTTCTCTGTCTTGGCATCAGCAGCTTCGAAGCTGGCACCAAATTTAAAGCTGCTGTGTACACAGGAGCTAAGCACAGAAGCACACAACCAGCAGGCTGCTGCTTCTGTGTGGGCTCTGTCAGGGCAAGGAGCACAGGCGCCAGGAGCCACCCAGCTCCTTCTCTACCACCACTGTTTTCTCACTTACCTCAGAGCCTGGAGCAAGATACCACAGAGAGGAGCTCAGCCTATGTGGAGGCCCAGCCAGCACCCGTGGGTGATGTTAGAGTGACCATCAAGCCTAAGCCTAGCTAACCGGGGGGCCAGCAGGCCCCCCGGCCTTTGATCCCCTCCACCAGTCACCCAGTGGGCACCACAGGCACTCACCAGTGATGATCCGAGGAGGATCTTCTGCCCAACTGGGCAAGCTTGGGGCTTGCCTTTCCTGGGGCCCATTAAATAGGGGAGTGGGCAGGGAGGGCAAAGTGGTCACAGCTGGGGTGGGAGGAGACAGGACCCAGGTGCTGTGGGTTTGGGGTGGAAAGGGGAAATGTGGTGTGGGGGGGGAAAGGGGCAGGTGTGGTGGGGAAGGGGAGGTGGTGCTGAAAGGAGGGAGATGGAGAGGTAAAGAGGATGATGGGGGGAAATAGGAGATGGAGAGGAAAGGAGGAATATGAGGGGAAAGAGGAAGTTGGAGAGAAAAGGAAGGAGATGGGAAGAAAAGGAGGAAGATGAGGGGAAATAGGAGATGGAAGGAGAGATGAAACTAAAGGAATGAGCCTGGCCTGTAGTGTTTCCATTGCAAGCAGCCTTTGCAGGACCACTTTGCCATTTCTGCTTGGAGCAGTAACCAGACATCTCCACTGGCTCACTTGGCTGGAGAAGAGCAAATCACAGCTGTCTGTGAGGGGGAAAGGAGGAAATGAAGAGGAGAAGTAAGAAATCAAAATGAACAAGACAAAGCAAACACACATTGTAAATAGATACATGCACAAAGCATGAGGTCTGCCAGCAAGTCCTCCATGGACAGCAAAGTGCCCTTGTGGCCAAGAGGGCTGCTGGCCTCCCGGGGTGCATCAAGAAAAGTGTGGCCAGCAGAGCCAGGGAGGTTCTTCTCCCCTCTGCTCTGCCCTGCTGAGAGCACTCCTGCAAGCCTGTGTCCAGTTTTGGGCTCCCCAGTTGGAGAGAGACAGAGACCTGCTGGAGAGAGCCCAATGGAGAGCTGTGAGGGTGCTTAGAGGCCTTGAGCATCTCCCCTAGGGAGAGAGGCTGCCAGCCCTGGGGCTGTTTAGTCTTGGGAAGAGAAGGCTGAAAGGGGATCTGAGCAATGTCTGTCAGTATCTGAGGGGTGGGTGTCAAGTGGAGGGGGCCAAGCTCTTTTGGGTGCTGCACAGTAATAGGACAAGGGGCAATGGAGACAAAATTGAGTCCAGCATCAGTAGGTTTGCAGATGACACCAAGCTAGGAGCTGGTGTGGGGCTGTTAGAGGGTAGGAGACCTGTGGCAGGGCAGGTTTAGGCTGGATGTTTGTAGGAAGTTGTTGTCAGAGAGAGTGATTGGCATTGGAATGGGCTGCCCAGGGAGGTGGTGGAGTCGCCGTGCCTGGAGGTCTTTAAGAGGAGACTGGATGAGGCACTTAGTGCCATGGGTTAGTTAATAAGAATGGTTAGATGATAGTTGGGTTCTATGATCCTAGAGGTCTTTTCCAGACTGGTTAATTCTGTGATTCAAACTTGGACAGAGAAAGTTTCATCTCAACATGAAGAGAACTTCTTTACAGTGAGGGTGCTGGAGCCCTGGAGCAGGCTGCCCAGAGAGGCTGTGGAGTCTCCTCTGGAGAGACGCCAAGCACAGCTGAGGTTGTGATGCTGGGCAAGCTGCTCTGGGTGACCCTGCTTTAGCAGGAGGCTCAACCTAGATGACCTCCAGAGGTCCCTTCCAACCACCACCATTCTGTGATTGTGGAGCTGCAGTTTGTTTCAAGATGAATGCGGCTTTAGCAGAGAAAATGCTTTCACATGAAGTTAAATGAGGTCACTCTCTTACACTGTTCCCATTCCTTTTCTCTAGACACATCACTTCGGGATGGCCTGCTCATGTTTTTCCTCCTGGTGTTGCCACTACTCCTCTTGGCTGTGTTAGCAGTGGTTAAGAGAGATGCAATAAGAAGGAAGTTTTGCAGGAGAAGCAGAAGACAGCACAGGTATTTCCCTTCCTGCATTTCATGGAGCAAAGCCAGAGATGGGTAGGGTCAGCCTGGAGGTGAGGAGGAAGTTGTTGAGCATGAGAGTGGTGAGAGGCTGGACTGGGTTGCCCAGGGAGGTGGTTGAGGCCCCATGGCAGGAGGTGTTTCAGGCCAGGCTGGCTGAGGCTGTGTGCAGCCTGCTCTAGGGTAGGGTGTCCCTAGGCATGGCAGGGGAGTTGGAACTGGCTGCTCCTTGTGGTCCCTTCCAACCCTGTGTGATTCTATGATCCTATGATCTCAGCAGCAGGGAGCATGCTGCAGGTCAGTGTAGCAGGCAGGGCAAGGCTTTAGGCACAACAAGAGCTGCACACAAGACACCCCTGCTGCAGGGCCAGCAGCCTGACCTTGGGTGTTTAACACAGGCTCTCCAGTGTCACCTCTCAAGCCTTTCCTCCCCAGACACCCTTCACCTCCCTCACTGTCCTGGATAAGTGTGTTGCAGGGACACACTGGAGGTGTCTGCCAGGGATTAAAGGGCTGGAGCGAGGAGCAGAGTGCAGAGCTCTGAGCCGCAGCCTTGCCCCCTGAACACTGCTGCAGCCTTGGAGGCAATGCAGGTGGCAGGGATGTGCCTGACGATGTGGGTTGGTTTCAGGGAGAACAACCTGCAGCCACCAAAGCAGAATGGCCCAAGCCATGGCACAGCCAATGCTCAGGTAGGACAGTTCCACACTTGCACTATTTCATGGTGAGTAACCCAAACTCCACAGGCCCTCCTCTCTAACAGTCACTGATCACTTTGTGGTTCTCTGATGCACTGACACCAGCTGACTTCCCAAGGGCTTTTCCAAGCCCAGATGTTTCCAGTACAGGAAGGGGCTACAAGAAAGCCAGGGAGGGACTTTTTACAAGGGATGCAGTGATTGAAGCTTGAGGAGGGCAGATGTAGACTGGAGATTAGAAACTGTTCAAAGCCAGGGTGGAGAAGGCCTTCAACAACCTGGTCTAGTGGGAGGTGCCCCTGCCCGTGGTGGAGGGGTTGGAGTTGGGCGATCTGTAAGGTCCCTTCCAACCCAAAGCATTCTATAATTTGCTGATAGGATTTCTGGTTGGCTCAGTATGGCCTTGATGGCCTTCCCTGTCCACACAGCCTGTGAGTAGATTTGGTTGGGACAGGCTGTGAGTAGGTTGGGTTGGGAAGGCTGTGAGTAGGTTAGGTTGGGACAGGCTGTGAGTAGATTTGGTTGGGACAGGCTGTGAGTAGGTTGGGTTGGGTAGGCTGTGAGTAGATTTGGTTGGGACAGGCTGTGAGTAGGTTGGGTTGGGAAGGCTGTGAGTAGATT